>PVLA01005907.1:0-135500 GCA_004027455.1 Hydrochoerus hydrochaeris
CTCAGAAAAACCTCCCTCTCTTCCATGTGGGGAGGCCTTTTTCCTTACATTGCCCCCTTATTAGGCCCACTAGCCACTTTACTGTTATTCCTAACTGTTGGCCCCTGCATTTTCCAAAGGATCATGACACTCCTTAAAAATAGGCTCGACGCATTCATGGCCAAGCCCATTCAGGTACATTATCATCAATTGGAGATGGTAGATCAAGAAACTTGGAGGGAAACAACCCCTACAAATGGCCCATGTAATGTGTGAGCCAACTACCCTGAGACTGGACAGGCAGCCAGAGACGGGCAACTGGGACACATATGTTACGCCACTGGCCACCTAAGACAGGCACAGGACCAATTGCTGTCCTACAGGCCCATGATGGGTAAGGCCTGGTTGGGTTCATATGAAGAGTCCTTGACCTAAGACAGGCGCTGTCCTCACAGGGCCTGCCATACTCTTATAAAGTGATAAGGGAGGAGATGTAGGGAGCAGCATGATAGCTTCATGGCTGCCGCTCCATCTCTCCCTCCTGTGGGCATCCAGTGCGTCAGGCCTACATTTCCCAGGATCCTTTCGCCCCACCCAGGATCCTTTCGCCCCACCCAGGAAATGACAGTGACCCATCCATAACTTCCTGCCCCCGCTTCTTTATAAGCCAGGAGCTTTGTTCAATAAAACGAGGTTTGATTGGAAAACTTCAACTTGCCTCAGTCTCTCTCTCTTCACCCTGCCCCCACCCCGTTTTCCTTCCTCTAGGGGAAAACCCACGCATTGGTCCGCAGGCCGGATCATTAAGGCAAATGTAAAAAAGATTTAAGCTACATAAAAGTTAAAAATGCAATCATTCATCAATTACCATGTTAGCATATTTATTACTATGAATTTTAATTTAGTTCACTTATTTTCCAACCATATCAACAGCCTCTCCATTTTTATATGCCATTTTCAGATAAGTGCATCCATAAAAAAGACTGCTAAGATTAATAAAAGTAAAAGAATAAAAACACAAAATCATATTCTTACACATCCCCTACTAAACCATCAACTGTTGCTATTGAAACTAAGTACTTACTTTACAGACAGGATGCTGCTTGCTCATGATAAGAAGAGACTAAGACAGATAGAAGCCATGAAGGTTACAGCTTAGACTCTGGCTTTTATAGAGTAAATTTTATGAAAAAAATAACATCTTTATTCTTAAGAGCTAGTTTCAGGAAGGAGGCAGTTGTATAATTTGGCAACAAAATTTCACTTGTGACTTTCTTTTCTTTTTTAAATTTTATTTAAAGAGAAAAAAAACAGAAAAACGGTAGAAATAATACAGAATTTCAAAAAAATGTTAAACACTAAGAAATCACTAGTTGATAAATTACACATTGTCCTTTTAGAAATAGTTGTTCAAGTGACAAAATTAAAGCATACAAATGGACATTCAAACAGTGACACTGCAAACAGATCTGTTCAATGATCTAACAAGAACTTACAAATATGGTTACCAATCCTACACACTTAAACATACATGCAGTTATATCTTTTATAGCACTTCCTATTTCCTCTCTTTTTTACTATAGCAATTATACATTTTTTATTTTATTTAAAGAGAAAAAAAAGCAAAACAGAAAAAAGGGTAGCAACAATGCAGAATTTTAAAAGAAAAAAAAAACTAAGAAATCACTAGTTGTTAAATTACATATTGTCATCTTAGATATAGTTGTTCAAGTTACAAAATTAAAGGATACATAGTAGACATTCAAACAGTGAGACTGCAAACAGTTATGCTCAAAGGTCCAACAAAGATTCAGCAATATGGTCATCTATTTTACACACTCAAACATACATGCAGTCATATCTCTTAGAGCAATTTAATTTCCTCTCTTTTTTACAATAGCAATTACACATTTTGGGTTTTATTAGTCTTATAGTTCTTATCACTTTTTACACTAGAGACACAATGTGATATTTATAAATATGATTATTTATTTCACTAATGCGGATAGTCTGAAGTTGTCTCCATTTACCTATGAAGGCCTCAAGATCATCCTTTTTTATAGCTGAGTAATCTTCCATTGTATATAAATACCACATCATTTTCATCCACTCTGAGGTTGATGGACATCTTGGTTGTTTCCAAGATTTAGCTATTACAAATTGTGCTTCTGAGAGCATGGGTGCACATATATCACTGTGATGTGAATTTTTCAGTTCTGAGAAAATATCAATGAGAAGAATAGCGGGATTGAATGGAGCTTCTAATCCTACTCTTCTGAGAATTCTTCATATGGATTTCCATACTGGTTGCACCAGTCTATGCTCCCACCAACAGTAGATCAGTGTTCCTTTTTCCATGCAGCCTCACCAACAATTTTTATCAGTTGATTTCTTGATGGCAGCTATTCTTTCCAGAGTGAGGTGACATCTCAGTATTATTTTAATTTGCGTTTCTTGAGTGACCAGTGATGGTGAACATTTTTCATGTATTTATTTACCATTTGTATATTTTCATCTGTGAAATGTGTTCATCTCTGATGCTCATTTTTGGAGACGGTCTTTGAATTTGGGGGACTTGGTGTTTTTCAGTTATTTATATGTTCTGGATATAAGTCCTTTGTCTGAGGGAGGGCTAGCTAAAATTCTTTCCCACTCTGTAGGTTTTCTTTTCACCCTGCTGGTGATTTTTTTTGAAAGTGCAGAAACTTTTCAATAATATGAGATCCCAGTTGTTGATGAAATCTTTCAAGTGTTTCCTGTGCAGTTTGCATTTTGTTCATGAATTCTCTGCTGACCCCAGTGTCTCCAAGACTTCTACCTATCTTGTCTTCCAGTATATTTAGGTCTTTGATCCATTTAGACTTTAGTTTTGTGCATGATGATATGCATGGATCTAGTTTCAGTCTTCGGCATGTGGAGAGCCAATTTTTCCAACACCGTTTGTTAAAGAGGTTATCCTTCCTCCAGTGGACATATTTAACCCCTTTTTCAAATATAAGTTGGCTGAATGTCTTTGTAGTTGTGCTTGCATCTTCTAATCTGTTCCATTGATCCTCAGATCTATTTCTTCGCTAGTACCATGTTGATTTTATCACTGTGGCATTGTGGTATATTTTCAAGTCAGGAATTGAGTTGCCTCCTGCCTTGTCTTTGTTGCCCAGAATTGCCTTTGCCTTTCAATTTCTCTTCTGTTTCCAGATGAATTTTAGGTGTAGATCTGTGAGGTATGTCAATGGCATTTTGATTGGGATTGTGTTAAATCTGTATAAGTTTTGGGAGTATGGCCACTTTCACAATGTTGTTTCTTCCTAGCCAAGAGCAAGGAATATCCTTCAATGTCCCAATATCCTCTTCAATCTCCTTTTTTGGCATAGTATAATTTTCAGCTTATAGGTCTTTTACATTTTTAGTTAGGCTAATTCCTAAGTATTTCATTTTTTAGATGTTATTTTAAAGGGTGATATTTCCATAATTTCTCTCTTGGTAAGTTTTTGTTTGTGTACAGGAATGCTATTGATTTTTGAGCATTGACTTTCTATTCAACTACACTACTGAACTTGTTTATCACCTCTAGCAGTCTTTTAATGGAGTTTTTTTTGGGTCTTCTATATAGAGTATCATGTCATCTGCCAATAGTGATAATTTAATTTCTTCCTTTACTATCTTTACTCCTTTTATTTCTCTCTCTTGTCTGACTGCCCTGGCTAGTGTTTCCAGAACTATATTGAAAAGCAGTGGTGATAGTGGACATCCTTGTCTTGTTCCTCATTTAAAGTGAAAGCTTTCAGTTTTTGTCCATTTAGTATAATGTTGCCTGTTGGTTTGTCATAGATAGCCTTTATAAGGTTGAGGTAGATACCATGTTTTCCAAGTTTCTAAAGGGTTTCTATAATGAATATGTGTTGGACTTTATTGAAAGTTTTTCTGCATCTATTGAGATGACCTTTGTTTTTTGTTTTTGGCTTTGTTAATATGGTGTATTACATTGATTGATTTGCATATGTTAAACCATCCCTGCATTCCTGGAATGAACCCGTCTTGGTCATGATGTACAATCTTCTTGATGATTTGCTGCATTCTATTTGCCAGTATTTTATTGAGAAATTTTGCATCAATGTTTATTAGTGAGATTGGCTATAGTTCTCCTTTTTGGTTGGATTTTTCTCTGATTTTGGTATCAGAGTAACATTTGCCTCCAGGAATGATTTAGGGAAGATTACTTTCTTCTCAAACTCTTCTCATTTAATAGTTTAAGGAGTATTGGCATGAAATCTTCTCTAAATTTCTTGTACAATTCAGCTGTGCATCCATCAGGACCTGGGCTATTCTTTGTTGATAATTTTTAATGACATTTTCAATTTCAATAGCTGATATTCAAAATTTTAGTTTGTTCAAAATTGCTATATCTTCATGGTTGAGCTTTGGTAGTTCATATGCTTCTAGAAATCTGTCCTTTTCCTTTGTGTTTTTCACTCTATATGAGTAGAGATTTTCAAAGTAGGTATTCATTATCTTTTGAATTTCCATGGGATCTGTAGTAATTTCCCCTTTTTCAGTTCTTATTGTATGAATTTTGGTTTTTTTCTTTATCTTGATAAGTTTGGCTAGGGGTTTGTCAATTTTATTTATTCTCTCAAAAAACCGGATTTGTATTCATTAATTCTTTGTATTTTTTTTTTTTTTTACTTTCAATTGCATTGATTTCTGCTCTAACCTTTACAATTTCCTATATTCTATGAGCTTTTGGTTTAGCTTTTTCTTCTTTTTCTAGAAGCTTCAGATGGACCATTAGGTTCTTTATTTGTGCTCATTCTGTTGTCTTGATATGCCATTTTATTTCTGTATATTTCCCTCTTAATACTGCTTTCATTGCAATCCACAGATTACAGTATGTTGGTTCATTGAATTGTAGGTATTACTTTATTTCTTCTTTAATTTCATCTGTAGTCCACTGGTTATTCAAAAGGTTGTTATTTAATTTCCATGTATTTATCCAGGTTTTGTGATTTTTTGGCAGTAGTTTCCAATTTCAGTGTGCTATGATCAGATCTTATGCAAGGGATGATTTCAATGCCTTTGCATTAACTTAAGAATGTTTTATGGGGTAATATATGGTCTCTTTTGGAGAATGTCCCATGTGCAGCTTAGAAGAATGTGTATTCTGATGTGGTTGGGTGGAACACTCTCTACTAAGTTCAATTGCTCAGAGGTATGTTTCAGTTCTGTTATTACTTTGCTGATTTTTGTTTAGTTAATCAATCTCTTTGTGACAATGGGCTGTTAATATCTCCTGTTATAATTGTGTTCCTGTGTATTTTGTTTTTCATGTCCATTAGTGTTTATCTTATATAGTTGGGTGCTACTATGTTTGGTGCATATATATTTCTAATTTTTAGTTCTTCCTCTTAAATTTTTCCATTTATGAGTATATAGTGACCTTCTTTATCTCTTTTCATCATTTTAGGTTTGAAGTTCATGTTGTCTGCCAATAGAATAGTTACTCCTGCTTTTTTCTAGGTTCCTGTTGGTTGCAATACTGTTTTCCATCCTTTGACTTTAAATCTATGAGTTTCCTTTTGGGTCAGATGTGTTTCTTGCATATAGCATATTGTGGGATCTTGTTTCTTGATCCATTCTGTCAACTTATTTCTTTTGATAGGTGAATTCAAGCATTTACATTTATGGATATCAGTGATATGTACTGGATTGACTTAAAATGCTATGTTCCATTTGTTTGCTTTCTGTTTTCCCCTTTTTTAATTGCTTGTCCTATCTGGTGTTTTCTTTCTGCTGTTGTTCTAGGATTGTGGTCATTTTTATCTCTCTATAGTATGTCTTTCAATATTCTTTCTATGGTTGGTTTGGTGGACATGAATTGTTTTTAGTTCTTTGTCAATGAAGTATCTTGCTTCTCCATTAAATTCGAATGAAAGTTTTGCTAGGTACATCAGTCTAGTTGAAAGTTGTTTTATTTCAGGTTTGAAATACCTCATACCAAGCTCATCTTTACTTGAGGGTTTGTGCTGAAAAGAAAAGTCTGCCATGATTCTAATGGACTTTCCTTGATAGGTGAGTTGCGTCTTTTCTCTAAATAGCTTTTAGGATTCTACTTTTATGCTGTATGTCTGAGATCTTAATTATTATGTGGCTGGGTGTAGATTTATGTTGATTGTGGCTGTTTGGTGTTCTATATGACTCACTTCTCTGCATATAAAATTTTCCCCCAGTTTGAGAAATTTTTTTCTATTACATCTGTGAATATTTTGGCCATGTCATTTGCATTGACTCCTGCCTCTTCACTGATGCCTATTAGTCTTATATTTTTTTTTCCCTTGGCATTGTCTTGTAGCTGTTGGGTTGTCACTTCTTGATGCTTTGTTATTTTTAAAAGTTCTATCTTTTCATGATCACTAATTGCAATCCTGTCTTCAAAGTCCAAAATCCTATCCTCAGCTTCATTTAAATGGTTTTGCATGCTTTGAATAGAATTTTTTGTTTCTTGGATTTCTCTTTGAGTTTATTTCACAAATTTTGCTTGTTTTCTATATTGTTCATTCATGCTTTCAATCATTTTCCCATGCTCCTGTACTTTTTTCTTTATTTCTTTTTTAGCTGTATTCAACTCCTTTACTAAGGACGTTTGGAGTCCTCTATTTGAGTGTCTCCTGTACTTGCTCCTGGGTGAACTAGATGTTTGAGACTGCATTTTGCTTTTTCATTTTGCCATTTTCACTCTGCCTGATGTTTTCTGTGTGTAGGTAGATGTCACCCATTTTCTTGTTCGACTCACCAAGATCTTACAGTTACTTGGAGGGGGCTTTACTCCTGGCCCTTTTTACCCACTGTACACCTCTATTTTAGGGGCATACTCACCACACTGACTGGAGCCTACTGAGATCTTCTGCTTAGGTGAGGCAGTTACTGAATCTCCGTTCAAGCCAGTGCAGTTAATCTGCTGTAATCCAAGGTTCGCCTGGGAGTGAAGTTTCAAGTTTTCCCATGTGCTGGGATGGCACTGCAGCACACTGTCATGGCCCAGGGTTGGATTCTGGGCCCTGCTACTGCTTTTAGTTCACTTGGCATATCCCAGTTAGGGCTGCTAGTCCGTCTCCTATGTCTTAGGCTAGTTCCAAATGCAGGGTGTGGTTTTACCACCTGGAAGCAGTTTCCAATTTGCCCCGTGGGCTGGGATGGTGCTGCAGAGCATGTTCACAGCCCAGGGTTGGATTCTAGGGCCTGCTCACTGCTTCCTGACTTTCTTTTCACCTAAGAAGGATTTAAGACAAACTGACAAATTGAGTATAATAAAAATAGTTGTTAATGAGCTATTTTAATAGTTGTTAAAAACAACAGCAGTATGTTGCAGAACTACATTATTGCATTGTGAGCTTTAATTAATCTCTCTGGAATTATTTATTATCAATAAAATTAATTTACTGTTGTGTACAACTATGACAATTTTATTTGTTTACATTGTTTCAACCACATTTATTTCCATGATCATGCTTAAAGAATATATGATAAGAATTAAAATTATCATTGGTAGTATTAAGCTATTGTCATCAATTTCCATCAATAAATTGTGTACGTTTTTAAATGGCATCAAAATGAAAGAAAAAGTGTACTTCATTTATGCAATATATAAATTTTAAATTTGGAGAAAAAAGTCTCAATATTCTTTTAGAAGGCCTTGATTAAAAGGTACTTTGCACATCAATGAAGTTTTATTATATAATGAGATGTATCAGAATATTAAAAATGTTTAGTGAATGTAAGGTTTTCTTCTTCCATTTAAAGAAGTAGAAACTGCAAGAGTTCTTACAGTTGTAAGGGCTCATACCTTCATTTCACTGGATATATTTTCTCTTCTATTTAAAATTTCAAATCTTTCACATTAAATATTTATTTTGCTTCATATTTCAGCAATAGATACTGTTGAAAGAAAAAAAATAACTTGAGAACACAAAGATTACTGAGTTTGTGCCTTCAGTACATGAGACACCCCAAAACTTCAGGCTGTAATTTTTATCTTTTTTTATAATATATATGTTAAGTATCACTGGAAACTTAACCATCATTTGTACCTTGTTAGATTCACAGTTAAAGACTCTAGTGTATTTCTTCTGAAATTTCTTCTGTTTGGAAATGACATTTACTAGTGTTTAATCTCAAGATTTTTGTGTTTAATAATTACTAATCTCAAGACCATTTCCTGTAACCTGTTTAGCTCAATTATATTTCTTCATCTCCTTGTAAATATGTGAACTTTTTCTTCTAGTGGCTATGTCCTATGATCACTATGTGTCTATATGCAAGCCTCTGCACTACACCACCATCATGAATAAGAAAATCTGTGTGCTTCTGATCTTTAATTTTTGCCTGGCAGGATTTCTGACCATTTTCTCACCACTCACGCTAATGCTCCAGTTGGATTTCTGTGCTTCCAATGTCATTGATCACTTCTCTTGTGACTAATTCCCCATCTTACAACTCTCATGCTCAGATAAATGGCTTTCAGAGATGGCTTTTACTTTGGCTTTGTTACTCTGCTTTTCACAATGACATTTATGATTCTTTTCTACATATGTACCATTCACATCATTTTGAGAATTCCTTCTGCCAGTTGAGGTAAAAGGCTTTCTCTAGATGTTCTGCTCGCATGATTGTCATCTCCATCTCATATAGATGTTGATCATTTATTTATGTCAAACCTTCAGCTAATGAAAGATCATCATAGACCCAAGGAGGAGCTTTTCTCAATACTTCAATTGCTCCCATTTTGAACCATCTATTTACACTTTAAGGAACCAGCAAGTAAAACAGGTCCTCAGAAACTTTCTTCATAAAGCACTCTTATAAAAATAAATGGAATTCATTATGAACAAGAATGAATGTAACCAGAAAGATCAATAATGGAATGAAGGAATTAAACATTCTACTTTCCTCTGCTAGCCATCACACAATTACTTGACTTCACTGTTCTTAGTAATCTGAAAGGGACTGTGTTGTTTGTTCTTTTGAAGAATGTGGAGTTTTCATGTAATCATTAATTTTAACTATGAATAGAAAATCAGTACAACATCATTAACTTTTATGGTTAATATTAATAATAAAAATATTTTACTTTAATGATTTATGGAGGTATACCTCATTGAACAAGTTGACTTATGTATGTAATGTCTGTTATAACTACTTGTCTTTTTATTTTATGAAACATAGTAAATATCTATAGCAGATGTCTGTATGGTTCACTTTCTAATTCTTCATACTCATCTGAAGAAATCAGGTCTCTATAGTTAGAAGTAATCTTTTTGTTTTGTACTGGGAATCAAACTGATATCCTCATGCTTGTCAGACATGCACTGTGCTGCTGAGCTGTATCCACAGGTCCTCTACTTAGAAATACTTTCCAATTCATACTACATATTATCAAGATATATTGAAAGTGCATGTTTTAACATGATTTGTAAGTTCTCTTTTTTATCTTTATTTATAATATAAATATAAATGCCATGATAGCCTCTAATACTGTCATATAACTGGATTATCTGACACAAATATCCTAAGTAAAAATGGTTTTTCTAATGAGAGTGCTCATTATGTGCCATATTTCAATTAAGAGTATTCTGTGCTGTATCTTCTTTTATTTTCACAGATATATTCTAAAATAAATAGTTACATGCTTTGTATATATTAGTAAATATATTGCTAGAAACATAGAACACACTGGAGTTATTAAGTAACAGTAGTTAATATGGTATACTAACTTGAAAAGGCAACAAAAAATTTTGAAGTATTTTTGATTTTGCTAATTTTTATCAATAATCTGCAATATTGTATTAGATACTTTCAGTCACATTACCTTTTGACTAGGAAATAACAACATCCTGATACTATATTCAGCATGTAAATTATATCATAATTATGCACAATCAAGAAACTCAACTGTTATTGTTTTTTCATTTTATTTATTTATTTATTTATTTGTTTATTTATTTATTGGTACTGGGGGATTGAATCTTTGATTTTGTGCTTCCCAGGCAGGCAGTTATACCACTGAGTTAACTCTCCAGCCCATGAACTCTTATTGTTAGCCTATTTTGCAATTAAAAATTGTAAAATGTGAACATTGTTACAGTAGTAAAATTCTTAATGGAAGCAGATTAAAAATAAAGCAGACAGTGAATGTACTTAGTACAATTTAATAGATTTTCAGTTTGAAAACTGTGATGAATTTTTGGAATAGATCTATATTAGGAGTTTTAATTCTGTACTTGGCTGGAATCACTGTCTCAAAATAATTCCCAAGTAAAAACTGTTGTCATTTGTTATTACTTTTTGTCTCATTGGACACTGTCCTCCATACTTCTCTTTTCAATTCCATACCAGCATGGAATCAATATGTGTTATGTATTTTATTCCTTTGTGGCATTTTTGTTTTGTATTTTTCTGGCAACTTTGATTCACTGAATTAATCCCTTGAGCTACTGGTAGAGAGAACTGTTAAATATTATGATGCTCACACTGTATAAAACATAATGAGAAATGATGTCAAACAATTTTAAAATAAAATAACTCATGGCATTATTTGTATTTCATAATTATCTCTTTCTTCACCTATACAATTAAAGAAGTATATATACTCTGAATGAAGTGCAAAAATTAAGATGAAAACTGTGTAAGTAAAAACAGCATACTACATAACTTGATGAAGACATATCCTTTTATAATCCCAGACATTCTGATTATTTGTGCAACTATATGAAAAGCAGAAATAAGTCAGGCATATAAAACAGTGGAGAACTCTTCAATTTCGGCATTGTTTCAACACTTGGCAGTTCACCTTCTGATTCTCTTACACTCTATATTGGGGTAATATTTTCATGCATGATATATGAAAATGTATGAAAATAATACTGGATTTTTTCATTCCATTAATTTATTTATTTTCTGATGGTGAAAAGGAGCAATACACTATCTGTCTGTGTTTTGCAGCTTATGAAGTTCTGTCTTTAATGGAAAACCATAATTTAAGAGCACTGACATTTGCTAGCCATAGGAATGAAAGAAAGCTACACAATCCCTGAGAGATTCAGAGTTTCTCTGGGGAATAAGGATAAAATTCTCTCACATGTGTTTTAAGGGCTAAATGACATATAATATAAAAGGTGTTACACACAGGAAAACATAATGCTGTACATCACAAAAGCTATGCATGTCCTACTCCAAGTTAAAAAATAATTCCAAGTAAAAGAAAAAATAAATTAATATAGCTATTATTAGAACCTAGATGCCACATTTTAGGGAGGATTTTAATTTTCTAGTTTTATTTCACGCTCATGAATGCTCTCCAAATTTAAACTGTACTTTAAACAGAGAAACTGAAGCTAACATAAGAGCAGTTCCTCCAAAGTTACAAACCCTTTATAAGACCTATTTACATTGTAAAGCTATGTCTTTCTATTGATAAAGCCCATGTGTTTTCTGTGATACTAAATTGAATTTATGAAATTCACAAATAAGAAATTGATCAGGTTCTGAGTCAATAATTTTCTTACTAACTTCTTGTTTCTTAATTAAGTGATAGGTGGCTAACTAATCAAAAAATTATGAACATCTGAGGCTCTGTACAAACTCTTACAATCACATACATTACTATTTATAAAACTACTGTAAGTATTATTTGATAAGCCTGCTTTTCCCTTACTTTGTTTCTATATATACTAGTATAAATGCTGAGGATGATCACAAATTTTGCAATCAGTAAGATAAACTATTCATTTTCCTCTACTAAGAATCACAAATAATAATTATAAAACACAGTAAAAAGAAACTGTAATAAAATAAATCTCGTATCTGCTCAGTGGATTCTCCTGAGTTTTTTCTTCTTTCAGGCTGGAGACATTCTCAAAGGAACACTTGTGTCATGAGCCAGGGCCCAAAATGCTTGTGCAGTGCCAGAAGTGTTCATAATATACATGTTCAAAGTTGAAAAAGCTCTTTAACTTCATAAGGTAGAAAGAAAAATTACAATCTGACCAATAAAGCACATTTCAGCAAATATGATTTGCAAAATATCTCTAATGTTCTACATGAGAATTTAACTAAAGAGGTGATTGAGTAAAGCTTGAAAATAAATGTATGTTTTACAATTACTGCTTTACTTAAACATTGTTAAAAACAAAACCAGCATGCATATGTACATCCACACACCACAAATAAAATTAAAGGAAATTCTTTTATCACACTCTTTCAAAGTGTAGTAAGATCCACTAAATAAATATTTTATCAAGTGTTCTTTAAATTTATGTCAATAATTGATGTATCATTTGTTTTAAATTTGCACAAAAAAGGGAATTTTTAGGAAAAGCATGGAAACACCTTTTGCAAAGTAACTGATATGAGAGAAATACAGTCCCCAAACAATTATTAAGCTATATATATTCATATATATATATTCATATATATGATGAATTCTATATGTTACAAATTAGAGAACTATGACTGATGACAAATGCAGTTCAAAAACAAAATAAGCATGAATTATTTAAACAAATGTTTCATTTAAATCTAATATAATTATGCTATGAACTAAAATATGTTGAAATGGCTTGAAGACCTAGCCCTAACTTTCAAGAATGCACAGTGTAATAGAGAAGTTCACAGAGATTTCAGTATAGTCTAAATGTGGTGAGTTGGGAAGAGTATGAGATTCCTATGCATTTGTAAAGTGAGTAATTTACCCAGGGTAGTGTGAATAAGGGAAGAAGGGGTAGAGATGTTATTACAGTTCCCTACTCACCAAACAAGTAATAATCATACATTTTATGTTATTAGTGATGTCTATATTATCATTAAATTTAAATGTATCGCTAGTGAAGAGCAGAGAAATGAAGTAATCAAGGTAGCAATTTTGATGTTATATAGATATTTAACATGTTTCAAATGCAGTGATCAAATACTGGTTAATGATGGTAGTAGACTGGGCATGTGTGTGCACACACATATGTGGGTGGCAATAAAGTGGAGGAGACAGATACAAAATATTGGGGAGGTTAGTGCCATTTAGACAAAGTAAAAGAAGAAAAGCTACATATGACTGTATAAATGTGACACATACTACACAATCAGGTATTCCTATTCTGTTTTTATGTAATTGCTGATAAGTTAAAACATTACTTTTGACATAAGACATCATCTTAATCCCAGAGATTTAGTTCAGGGGCTATGAACATTTTCTCTGTAAAACAAGCCTATATAGCTTTCATTAAATGATAATATTTTTTTCCAAATGCTTCACACAAATTAATTTATTGCATGAATTGAGCTATCATATGACATTGACCTCTCTATGGAAGTGAGTGCATAGATTAAAATAACTAAGCATAGAAAATCAAATGACTTCAGACTCATCAAGTGAAATTGATTCAAAACTAGATAGCCTCTATGTTTCATATGAACATAAACTATGGGAAAATCATTTAAATTTTTATGATATTAACCTTTATTACTCCATAAATTAAATGAAACCACTAAACATCTTTCTTGAAATTTTTTATCTGTTTGAGTAAATTTTGCAAATAGTAGTATTTTTAATATTACAGCAAACACAGAAAAGGAAAAATACTTTGAATAATGCTGAGACATTAACCTGAGAGATTAATATCATGCAAATTTGAAAGACATTCAAATACAGTAAGTACCATGCTTGAACCTTGTACTTCACATCGTTTTGTTTGTCTTGCTCCCTTCTATTTCTAACATATGAAATGTTCATGGTAATGACTTCAGGATATCTGACTTCTTATATGGGAGCAATAGGAGTTCAAAAACTTGTGTTAGTTTGTAAAAATTGAAAGGTCACTAAGGCAAAAATGATGACTTTTTAAAAATAACATTTTCCCCATTTTTTATATTTTACAGTGTAATAAAATCTTCACACAAAGGGTTAATGTGTAGAGACTGAAGCAATTACAAGAAGGTTATTCTATATGAGAAGAAATCATAAAGGTAAAAGTTTTCATTTAAAGAGAAATATTTTCTTACAAACTACTTGCTTATCATTTCAACGTGGAGAATATCAATGCATTTTTTAATTTTTCATCATCTACAATTTTTATAATTTAATAGAGTTTAGTTTGATATTTCCACATATGCAGTGATCACCTTTATACACCATATTTCCACCAATCATTCATAATACCTACTCATCACTATTTTACTTTCAAGATAATTTTAAGTTTCCACATAGATGAGAAAGAAAGTGAAACTTGTCTTTTTGTGCCTGGCTTTATCATTGAATATAATGTCCTACAGTTCTATCCATGTTACAGAAAATTGCAAAAGAATAATGCTCCAATTTGCATATATATCAAATTTCATTTATTCATTCATCTTTTGATAGACACATAAGCTGATTTGACATTTTGGATATGGTTAGTAGTGCTACAATCAATGTGATCACACAGGTATTTCTTTTCTATGCTGATTTCATTTACTTTGGACATACACAAAGACGTAAGATAACTGTATCATATGGTAGTTCTATTTTTAGTTTTCTTGTGAACCACTATACTTTTCTTCATTATGGCTCTACAAATTTGCACTACAACCAGTAATGTTTAAGAGGTACTTTTTCCCCATATTCCATAATTTGTTATTTTTCTTTTTATCAGTATATTTTCTAACTGGAGTGAAATGCTATGTCTTCGGAGATTTGAAACTAAACTATTCTTTAACATTCCTTCACTATACAGTTTTATTCTGTAAGAATAGAAATTAAAGATCATTGTCATTATCACATAACTTTCCACTTCCTTGGAATGTGGGCATGGCACACAATTTGAGCACAATCCCAGCTCCAGTCTTGTAAACTTATCAAACTACAAGTCTGTTCTTCCACCTGTAGATTCTGCAAGAGAAAAATATCCACAATTAAAAATGAGAAACCTTTCAGAAATAGCAAAGTTTGTCCTCTTGGGATTGTCTGGTAGCCCAAACCTCCAGGCTGTCATCTTTGTATTCCTATTTATCACCTACATTCTCAGCATCACTGGGAACCTGATCATTATTACCCTTACCCTGCTGGATTCCCACCTCCAGATTCGCCATGTATTTTTTCCTGAGGAATTTCTCCTTAGTTGAAGTCTCATTTACAACTGTCACAATTCCTAAGTTTCTGGGCACCATTGTATCAGGAAATAAAACCATTTCCTTTAATGATTGTATAGCTCAATTATTCTTTTTAATTCTTCTGGGAGTCACAGAATTTAACCTTCTGGCTGCCATGTCTTATGATCATTATATTGCCTTCTGCAAGCCTCTACATTACATGAACATCATGAATCCAAAAGTCTGCATGATGCTTGTTTCTGCTTCCTGATTGGCTTCATTCTTGATCATCTTCGCTCTACTTATGTTGCTGTGCAACTTGATTATTGTAGATCCAATATTACTGACCATTTTCCTTGTGGTTATTTTCCCCTCCTGCAACTTTCTTGTTCAGACACAAAATTCTTAGATATAATGGGATTTATCTGTGCTGTGTTTACTCTAATGTTTACTTTAGCATTAATATTCCTATCCTATATATATATTGTTAGAGCTATTCTCAATTTTCCTTCTACTTCTCAGAGGACAAAGGCCTTCTTTACCTGTTTATCCCATATGATTGCCATTTCCATCTCATGGCAGCTGCATTTTTATGTACATTAAGCCTTCTGCAGGAGAAAGAGTATCTTTCAGCAAGGGCATTGCTGTGCTGAATGCCTCAGCAGCCCCCATGCTGAACCCATTAATTTATAGCCTGAGAAATCAGCAAGTCAAGCAAGCCTATGTGAACATGGTGAAGAAGACTATTTTTCTCAAGTGCATAAAACACTGTGGTATCAGTGTCCTTTGTCTAATGGTTTGAAAACATATTTTTGATATTTTTTTGTGCGATTTACTTTTCATTTGTTTCTGATGCTCCATTTTTTTTTTTGCATTTTCATCTTACAGGATTTTAAACAGTATAATTTCACAAATGAAACTGCATTGATTTGTTTTGGGACAAAACTTATGAAAATAGCTGAAATTATATCCAGAAATAAGGAAAATGTTTTATAAATATAGACATATTTTACTTACTAAACACAGAAAGCATGATTTTTATGACTTTTATTTATTTTTTACAAATATATTTTACTATCTTCCAATTGCTCTAGGAAGTCATTTTTAAATGGCATATAATTGAATAAAATTCATTAGTCACCTAAAAGGGGTTGTTAAACATTGTGAGAAGACAATTCTAAGGGTGTGAGAAGACAGCTTCAGAAGCTTAAGTGAAATACAATGGAGTTAGGTTACTATGTATTGGAACACATTTTTTTTCCTTTTTAATAAACCTACATTTCATTTACAGACAAAAATCCAGTACCCAGGCAAAGACTAGGTAAATAGCAAGGTTACATCATTCTATAATTTAATATCTTTTTTTTTTTTTTTATCGGTACCAGGGATCGAACTCACGACCACGCACTAGCAAGGCAAGCACTTATGCCACTGAGCTAAATCCCTGGCCCTGGTTACATCATTCTAAATACAATAGCTAATAATTGATTTAAAACATTATCAATGCCTTAGTGTTATTATTAAAATATGAAGCAATGTCTGATATTTCTTCATTCATTTTCATGGGAATTTCCACTTTTTCAAGTTAAAATGCAGCAAGCAGAGGCATTTTCAAATATCACAGTCCAGCTGCTTCACTGTGAAATCTTAGGGAGTTAATTACAGCTGGAAATTACTCTGATTTTTTTTCATATAATTGTGTGATTTTTAGCACTGTAAACTGTTTCTATGAATGGGAGTAGTGCACGTTAACTCTTACTTCACAGCAAGGCTAAAACTATCTCCTTTAGTAAAAGCCATCTTCTTGACTACTCTGTTTTCAGATTTCCTCTCCCTTCCATATTCTGTTGAATATTAAGCACCATCTAAGGGCCAGTGTTATAAAAAAAAAAAAAAAATTCTGTGCTAATGTCTCTGCCCTGCCTTAACCCAGAGCTAACATAGGAGTAGTTGATTCATAAATGTGAATCAGATAACAAAATCAAACTTACTTGCTTTTCTAAGATGCTGTCTCCACAGTTGTATTTGAAATTAAGTGATAGTTATTGTAAAAGTAAAGTATTCTTGTGGTTAGTTAATAAATAAATATGTATTGAAAGAAAATAATCTTGAAATTTTACCACTCAGGAATAGCCTCTGATAAGATATCTTTGTGAATTTGCTATCACTTTTCTATTCATATGAGTGTCTTTAAATACAGGTTTTAAATGCATATCTTACACATTGACATATTTATGCATATTTTACTTAATTAATATGTTCTCTGTATTCCTTCTTTGGAAATTTTATTTATTGTGTGGGAAAACTCTCTGTTAAAATTCTCTGAAGAAATGGTTTTGAAATATAGTTTAAGCTTTTTGTTTTGGTTTAAAGTAATAATTACTATTTCAGATGAATGATCATTATTATAAAAAATTCTGTGATGCTGATTCAGGCACATAGATGAGTTTTCGTAGTTGTCTAATTTCCTAGTATCAATCCCCAAAATCTGAAATTATATTAGAAAATAAATTGCTTTGGAAAATGAAAAAAATAATTTATTGGATACTATAATACTATTATACAATTTTTCTATTGATAAAGAGTCATAGTCATTAATCATATAGTTCATGTGTAGTATTAAATACACTTTAATATTTAATTTCCAACAATCTCTCAATATACACACACAACATACATACTGTAGATAATAGTAAAGAAATAATAAAGAAATAGACATTAGATTCGAAGATTTTTTTTTGAAATTCCATCATACCTTGTTTCAATCTAGCACAAAAATTGATAAGGGTAATATATTAAAAATCACAAGTGTACATATGTTTTGAATGTGTTATTCATATGTGTTTTGAAAATATTATCCCTCAAAAGTTTTGGGCTAGTTTGAAACAATATATAGGGTTTGAAACTATAAAAAGTTGTTAGAGAAAAGACAAAGCTCATCTAACAGGAAAGCCCATTAGAATCACATCAGATTTTTCAGTGCAAACTCTCAAGTTAAGATGATCTTGGATGAAGTATTTCAAGCTCTGAAAGAATACAACTTTAAACCCAGATTGATAGACCTTGCAAACTGTCTTTCAAAATTAATGGAGAAATAGCATATTTCCATAACAAAGAACAACTGAAGAAATTCATGTCTAACAAGATAATCATAGGAAAAAAACTGAAACACACACTAGAGAGAGACAAAAATGACTACAATTCCAAGAATAACAACAGAAAGAAACCACATGGCAGGGCAAGCAATTAAACCAGTATAAAAAACAGGAAACCAACCACAGTAAAATAAAATGACAAAGTTAAGTCAGTATGTATCAGTTATATCCATCAATATAAATGACCTCAGTTCACCAATTAAAAAAATAGGTAGACAAAATGGATCAAGAAACAGGATTTTACAGTGTGCTATTTACAAGAAACACATTTGACTCAAAAGGAAATTCACAGACTAAAAATCAAAGGATGTAAAACAGTATTCCATATGATAGGAACCCAGAAAAAGGATGATTAGTTATTCTGTTTGCAGACAATATGAACTTCAAACCAAAAATGATCAAAAGTGATAAAGAAAGTCATATATACATCTAACACAGGAGCATCCAATTATATAAGACAAATACTAATAGACATGAAAAATTCAATCTGAAATAACACAATTATAACAGGGGATCTTAAGAGCCCATTGTCACAAAGAGATAGATCAACTACACAAAAAGTCAGCAAAAAATAACAGCAGTGAATCACACCTGTGAACAAATGGACTTCATAGAAGTTTACAGAGTGTCCCACCCCACCACATAAGGATATATATTATTTTCAGTTGTACATAGAACATTCACTAAAGTAGACCACATATAGTCCATTGTACATGCTTAAGTAAATGCAAAGGGACTGAAATTATCCCTTGCATATCATCAGATCATAGTGAACCAAAATTTTAAATTAATAACAAAGGAAACTACAAAACTTCCATTCATAAATGCATGGAAATTAAATAACAACATCTTGAAAAACCAATGAATTACAGATAAAAGTAAATAAAAATTAAACAATACTTAAAATTCAAAAAAAAATGCCATTACAAACTACTGAAGCTTGTGGGATGCAATGAAAGTGGTGCCAAGAGGGAAATATATACCAAATAATTGCCACATCAGAAAAACAGAATGAGCACAAACACCAAAACCACACTTCAAGCATCTAGAAAAAGAATAGTAAGTCAAGCTCACAGCTCACAGAAAAGAAGAAATTATAAAGATCAGAGCAGAAATTAATGGAATTGGCAATATGAAAACAATAAAAGAACTAATGAATGAAAGAGCTGATTCTCAATTTCATGCAATTAGGAATCAAAAGGATGAAATTACTACAGATGTCATGGAAATTTAGAAGATCATGAATATCTACTTTAAAAATGTTTACTCACATAAGGTGGAAAAACACAGAGGAAGTTGTCAAAGTCCTAGAAATGTATGAATTACCAAAGCTGAATCAGAAGATATAACAATTTTGAATAAACAAATATCAGCTACTGAAATTGACAATGCAGTTAAAATCTTACCAACATAGAAAAGCTGAGATCCTGATGGATTGATGGCTGAATTCTACAAGAAATTTAGAGGCTTAATGCCAATACCCCGCAAACTCCTCAATGAAATTGAAAGGGAACCAATTGTTGCTAAGTCATTCCAGGAAGCAAGAATTACTCTGATATCAAAACCATTGAAAGATTAAACCAAAAATGAGAACTATAAGCTAAACTCTCTAATGAACATTGATGCAAAGATTCTCAATAAAATACTGGCAAATATAATGCAGTCAATCATCAAGAAGACTATACATAATGACCAAGTGGCATTAATCCCAGGATGCAGGGATGGTTTAACATAAAAAAATCAATAAGTGTAATACACCAAATCAAGAGCCAAAACAAAAATCACATGATCATCTGTATAATGCAGAAAAAGCTTTTGATGAAGTCCAAAACATCATAACATAAAACATACAGAAATTCAGAATAAACGGCATCTCCATCAATCTGATACAAGTCATCTATGACAAATCAATAGTCAACATAATGCTAAATGGACCAAAAAATCAAAGCTTTTGCTTTGAGAAATACAAGAGAAAGAGAATAAAAAATACAAGAGAGAGAGAGAAATAAAAAATACAAGAGAGAGAGAGAGAGAGAGAGAGAAATAAAAAATAAGGATAGGGAAGAAAGAACCTAAATTGCTATTTGCAGATGACATGATATTCTACATAGAAGACCTAAAAATTCGGTAAAAGACTACTATAGTTAATAAGTAAATTCAGCAGTGGAGCTGGATACAAAGTAAACACTCAGGCCGGGAAACAAAGCAGCAAGTGCAGTGCGCTAGTAAGTGGCTGTGGCCTGGCAAACTGCAGTCTCCCCAGGGTGAGAACCATCAGCATCTCCTGATATCTGTGCCATGTTGAAACTTAGGGCACTGGGAAAGCAACCAGCTCACTGCCCTGGTAAGCGGCTGTGGTCTGTCAAGCTGTTGCCACCCCAGGGCAAGAACCATCAGCATCTCCTGAGATCTGTGGAATGTTGGAATTTAGGGCAATGGGAAACCAAGCAGCCAGCTTGCCACACTGGTAAGCCTGGCAAGCCTTGGTCACCCCAGGGTGTGAACCATCAGTGTCTCCTGAGATTGGTGCCATGTTGGAACTTAGGGCTCTGAGAAACCAAGCAGCCAGCTTGCCCTGGTAAGTGGCTGTGTTCCTACGTGCATGTGGGCTAGACTGAAATATTCATCCCCCTCACCACCGTTAGCAAGTGGGAGCCAGAGATCTGAGCATCTCTTGCGAGGTTGACTATATGCAACATAGCAAATAAGGGGGATTTCCTTCTACCATCTCTTTGAAGGTAAATATTTTAATCACTGTTTTGCTTTGTTCCGATTTATGGTACTGCTCTATTCAATATTCTGTTTTGATAAGTTCTATAATGTTCTGTATTTCCTTTGATTTTGCTATACCTGGTTGAAAGAACAACTATTGGGAATAAAACAAGATATACTATGTTACCTATAACTGTTAATCCCGATAATCTGCTGTGAAGTTCTGTACCAATTTCATAACAGTGTCTCAGTTGACTTCGTTCTGTCTTGTTCTATTGTGTTTTACTACCTTCAAAATAAAAAAAAAACAAAGTCAGCACTCAAATATCAATAGCATTCCTCTTCACAAACAACAAAATTACAGAGAGAAAAATTATGGAAATAAAACCTTTCAAAGCTACTGTGATAAAATCAACATTGTACTGGCAAAAAAAAAAAACAGACCTGAGGATCAATAGAAAACATTGAAAGATTCAGATGCAACTATAAAGACACTCAGCCACCTTATAATTGATAAAGGGACTAAACATGTTCACTGAAAGAAAGGTAGCCTCTTTAATAAATGGTGCTGGATGAAACTAGACCCATGTCTATTACCATGAACTAAACTAAAGTCAAAATGTAGCAAAAATCTAAATATTAAAATAGAAGCACTAAATCTATTGGAAGACTGGAAAGATAGAAACCTTGCAGACAGGAGTAAACAAAGTGTTCATGAACAAAACACAAACTGCACAGGAAGTGCTTCAAAGAATCAACAACTTGGATCTCTTCTTATCAAAAAGTTTTGAAGTTCCACTTCCAAAGAAATCACCAACAGACTGAAAAGAAAACCCACAAAATAGCAAACAAGTTTAGCCAGCTGTCCATCAGATAAAGGACTTATATCTAGAACATATAAAGTACTGAAAAACATCCAGGACCCTAAAGTTGAAAGACCCAATACAAAATGGTCCTCTGAAAAGAACACACACTTCACACATTAAGAATATGAATGGCATATAAATATATGAAGACATGCTCAACATCACTAGTCATTCTAGAGGTGAAAATTAAAACAATATTGAGATTCCATGTCACTCCAGAAATTATGGCTACCATCAAAAAATTAACCAATAACAAATATTGGTGCTGAACTGGGTTCATAAACAATAAAGGAATCCAAGCAGCAAAATTGATACACTTGGCATTTTATTACCTGAGCTCAGTGACCACTCACATAGATACATATTTCAGAGTCCCAACAAGTGGTGGTGTACTGAATGGTCACAAGGCATAGAAAGCCAAAAACCACAAGGCAAGACATCCTGTCGGAAACAATTTACCTAGAATCTTACATTAATTTTGCCTGACGCCTGTATCCTGCTTCTTTGTTGAGCAGGTTAAATTATCAGTTGTGGATGCAGCTCATTCTACTTTTCTAATGGGACTTGTACCCTGAGAAATATTTCACCCTTCTGGGTAAAATACAAGGCACAATATAGCATCAGTTATGCCGAGTTTCATCAGGCAGGGTTAAGGGGAAAAAGGAAAACTTCTCCACTGTTGGTGGGATTGTAGACTGTTGTAGCCACTGAGGGAATTAGCATAGAGATTTCTGAAAAATTAGGACTGGAAGCCTCATTTAATCCATCTACTCCCCTTCTGGGTAGAAAAATTGAAAATATCATGTCACAGAAATATATATTCACCCTTGTTTATCACAGCACAATTAGCAATAGCTCTTTTTTAAATTTTATTTAAAGAGAAAAAAAGCAAAACAGAAAAAGGGGTAGAAGCAATACAGAATTTCAGAAAATAAATAAATAGTAAGAAATCTCTAGTTGATAAATTACATATTGTTTTCTTAGACATAGTTGTTCCAGTTACAAAATTAAAGCATACAAAGTGGACATTCAAACAGTGAGGCTGCAAACAGTTCTGTTCAATGATCCAATAAAAACTTAGCAACAAGGTTATCAATCCTACACACTTAAACATAAATGCAGTTATATCGTTTAGAATATTTTATTTTCCTCCTTTTACATTTTAAGATCATTATCTGTTTAGTAATATCCTGTTTCAAGTTGCTCAGTACCCTACTGACTTGTTTTGTTCTTGTTATTTACTTTCTAATCACCTTATATTATTCTGTTGCTTTATTTTTGAGTTTCTCTTCATCCATACCCCATGGATCAGCTTTGGTGGAGTTGGGAGTTTTTTGGTGGAGTTGGGAGTTTTTTGTTACTTTCCTATCAACTTTTTTTTAAGGTAGCAAACCACAGCAGAACAAGACAGAACAAACCCATGCAAGACAGAACAGTGAAATTGGCACAGAACCTCATAGCAGGTCACCAGCACAACAGCAATAGGGACAATAGAACAGCCGTTCTGTTCACATTAGCTGTTCATTCAATCAGGTAGAGCAAAATGGAAGGAAATATTGAACTTGTAAAAACAGAATACTGAATAGAGCAGCACCATTAATTAGAACTGAGCAAAACAGTGATGAAAATACTTGCCTTCAAAGAGATGGTAGAAGGAAATCCCCCTTACTTGCCACACTGTATACATTCATCCTTCCAAGAGATACTTGGACCTCTAGCTCCCACTTGCTAACAGGGTAGGGTGGATGGAACAATGTCTGATTCTTAGCCCATGTACCAGCAGTCCCACAGCTGATTACCAGGGTGGTGTGCTGGCTGCCTGTTCTCCCAGTGCCCCAAGTTCCAACATGATGCAGAGCTCAAGAAACGCTGATAGTTCTTCCCTGTAGCCATGGCAGATTGTGAGGCCCACAGCTGCTTACCAGGGTGGGGCTGGTTCTCTGTTCACCAAGGGCCCCAAGTTTCAACATAATGCAGAGCTCAGGAAATGCCAATAGTTCTCACACTGGTGTGGCAGCAGCTTGTGAGGCCCCCAGCCACCTACCAGGTGATGAACTGGATGCCTGTTCTCCCAGTGCCCCAAGTTCCAACATGATGCATTGCTCAGGAAATGCCAATAGTTCTCGCCTTGGAATGGTAGCAGCTTGTGAGACCCCTAGCCACTTACCAGGGCAGCAAGCTGGCTGCCTTTTCTCCCAGTGCCCTAAGTTCCAATATGATTCAGATCTCAGGAAACTCCGATAGTTCTCACATTGGAGCGGCGGCAGCTTGTAAGGCCCCAGAAGTTTACCAGGGTGGTGAGCTGGCTGCCTGTTCTCCCAGCACCCCAAGTTCCAACATGATGCTTAGCTCAGGAAATGCAGATATTTCTCTAGTATTCTGCTTTTAGGCTGTATCTGGCATCTTAATTATTATATGTCTTGGTGTAGAATTTTGTTGGTTGTGACTGTTTGTTGTTCTGTCTGCCTCATTTACTTGTATATCAGATTTTTCCCCATTTTTGGAAATTTTCTGCAATTACTTTTCTGATTAGTTTAATTATGTAATTTGCATTGACTCCTGCATCTTCACTGATGCCTATTTGTCTTCTGTTGTTTCTCCTGGTATCACCTTGAAGCTGCTGGATTGTCATTTCATGCTGCTTTGCTGTTTTTATAAGTTCTACCCTTTTATGATGGCTATCTGTGATCCTGTCCTCAAGGTATGAAATTCTATCCTCAGCTTCATTTAAACATTTTGTCAGCTTTCAATAGAATTTTTTGTTTCTTGGATGTTTCTTTGAATTTGTTTCATGGATTCTGCTTGTTTCCTACATTGTTCATTTAAATTTTCAATCAATTTACCATGCTTTGGTATTTTTTTATCTATTTCTTTTCTAGGCATATTGAGCAGCTCATTTACTAAGGCTGTTATTTCTGGCTTTATGTATGACATTATTTCTAATTTGATTTCCTCTATAGCCTCATGGATTTGTTTGTTGACTTCATTTGCTATCTTTTCAGAGATTTCTGGTGTATGACTTTTAAAGTCCTGTATTTCAATGTCACCTGTACTTGCTCCTGTTGGACTACATGTTCAAGATTGCATTTTCCCTTTTTTTGTCATTTTAACCTTTTGGGTAAATATTTAGTCTTTCAATCCCAACAGTCTCAAATGTCTGTAGTGTGAATTTTAGGGTCCTACTGTGTTGTTAATGTTTGTCCAATTGCTGGATACCACAATGAAGAGAAGATCCAGTCACCTGTATTTCTCTTTCAGGGCCTGTTGAGTGAGCCCTATATTCTTTCTAGAATACTACGCTAGAAATATTGATGTAGGTCAACTCTTAGTTCTTGCTGTTGCTATATCTTCAGGTTGTTGCAGTTCACCAGATCTCCCTGTCTATAGGGTTTATGTCAGCTGAGGCCCTGTTGTGTTACTGGGGGTCTCATAAACTCTTTTAATTTTCTCCAAGTTGAAAGAGGCCTTATTGATACACTTCTCAACCTGTCTGATCTTCTCTGTGTGGAGGAGGGGATTACCCACTCTGCCAGGTTCACCAAGGTCTTACAGTTGGAGGGAGATTGTTATGCTCTTATTTAGCCACTGAAGACCTCTATTTTAGGGGCAAACTCATCACACTGACTGGAGGCTGCTTAGGTCTTCTGTTTGGGTAAGGGGTTCTTGAGTATCCCATCCAGCCAGCACAGTAATCTGCTGTAGTCCAAGGATTTGGGAGAAGCAGTGCTTTCAAAGATCAGCCACAGTACTATGTCCAGGAGGTGGGTGGGTTCCCCAAGGAGTGGGCCTGTGGTGGTGGTCAGGGACATCCCAGAGCTGTTGGACTAAGGGGCAGGCCTGCGGCAGTGGTCCAAGAAGGCTTAGTCTTGCTGGTGGTGTCCCAGGTGTTCCAGGCCAAGCACCTGACCTGATTGACATCAATCTTTAGAAATCCCCTACTTGGTCTTTTCTACTAAAACCGTATACTATTGGAAAGAACAGTGCCCAAACATCTGGAGTCCTTTAGTGCACTCCAGATGATTGTGAAACAATAAAATATTTCTCATTATTGAAAGCATGGCAATATTTATAAAAATATTTAATTAAATATTTAAACTAGAGATCTTCATGTCAACTGCTGATCTGTTCTGCTTTAGCAATCATTGTACCATCTATTCCCACATTATGCATTGTAAGAGAAAGAAACACAAATCAGTATGACTCATATGAGAACAGCACAATTAAAAGAATATTTAATTTTATTTAATACAATATCACATAAAAATTATAAGTTTACCCTGTTAAAATATTCTCATATCTTTTTTGTAATCATTCACCATTGCCTACAAATAAAATGTAAAAATTAATAAAAATAATAACATTTCACACTTTAACAGCTGTCTTTAATGAATTTTATACACAGACTTGGGCAAACAATTTGAAGTTCAAAATCTGTTTCACCATCCTGGTGAACAGTGGATAATCATGTCCATTCTTCTTACCATTTCTTAGTACACTAAAATATATGACTGACTTTATTTTTGCTCATAAAAATTATATTGACTGATTTATTGCATACTATTAGGAAAGTTTATCAATTCACCATCTTTTCTACAATATATTGCAATTTCTTTTTCTAAGACATTTTAAACTTTGCTCAGTAGGACATACAATTCAATTTGACAACTAATTCTTAGGTTGCTGAAGATGTAGGCCTTCTGTGTCTTATGGGAAAAGAACTAAATAAACAAAAGTTGTCAGGGTAAATGAGATAGAGGAGCATCATTTCTAAGGGATTTTATATTTTACATTGCAGAAGTGTTTTAAATTCAGGCACACTCAATCTCCAAACAATTAAATGTATCATACCACAGTGATGTATGCATACCCATGTTTATAGTAAGACAGTTTAGAATAGCTAAATCTCAGAGGCAGCTCAAATATCCTTCAACTAATGAATGGATAAAGAAGATGTGATTTTTTTTGGTGCTTTTTTTGTTGTTTTGTATTGTTTTGTTTTTGGTACTGGAATCATACTCAAGACTTTGACTTGCCAGGTAGGTGCTGTGCAGCTGAGCCATGTCCCCAGCCTGGTTCTTTTTTATAATGGAGAGTATACAGCCTTAAGTAGAGATATAACTCAGACATATCCAGGTAATTGGATACACCTCAAGACCACACTCTTAAGTGTAATAAATGAAACTCACATGTGTAAATACTGAATAGTTTCTTTCATGTGAGTAACTGAAAATGTAAATAAGGACTAAAATGGATACCAGGTGTTGTCTAATAGGAAAAAATGTTCAAATAGGAATGGAAGTAGAGAAGGGGTGTGAGAAATAAAGCTAGGAAAAACAAAACAAAGAAGAGGGCAAGGAAAATATGGAATCAAAGCTTTGGTAAACAGAGAGGGAAGAGTGGGTGAAGGGTGGCCAGGAGAATGGAAGAAAAAAGAGTTAAGACATACTATGTACAGGTACTTATTTCCAGTAATTTGATCTTTATGTACACACAAAGTGTGCCAATAAGCCTAATTAATTAGAAAAGTATGATTTCAGAAAGTCCAGTAGAGAATGCTATAATATTGGATTGCCTGCTACAAATTTACCTTTTACAGTCATGGATAAATAATTCAGGATTTAGAAGGAGAGAGAAGGAAGAATATTTTAAGCAGACATAAAAAGGGAAAGCCTAAGTTGCAAAAACCCTGCTATAAGCCTAGTGATCTTAAGCTAAATGTAGCTTGCTGCCCTTTAGTTTACTCACTAAATTTATCCTTTCAAAGTCAAAACATCAATTTGTGGAAATTACAACTTTGTTTAAAACTGTATAGTCCTGCTGTGTGAGGATGTGCCATTATTATTCATTCTTTTTACCTTTTTGTTTTAGATGTTTTATTTACTTAACTAAAATGCCATACTCCCATTTCCATTTTTTGATACATCTTTTTCTCATGGATTGTTAAGCCAATAGTTCTTTGATCTTTATATCAATAGTTTATAAGTGGATGGACATTTCTGTATACACTTACACAATACCTCACATTTTCAGCGAGAAAAACACTGAAGGGTAAAGACCTGACCCATTTAAGAAGGTGAAATGAAAATCCGCTACAAGTGTTTGTTTCTCTGAGGAAAGGGCCATCATAAAAGTGTTCAATTAAGAAAACCATGGTGATAATTTGGGATGCTTTTCTTAAATTTTTAAGCAGGTCCTAGAACATTTAGATGCTCTAATTAGGTGCTGAATAATAGATTGGCATCCCCTTGTGTATGACATGGACTCAGGAAACAGGGTTAGCAGCTCAGGCTCAGCATAACTGGTGCTCACGAAGTGTGCTTCTCCACATGGGCAGGCTGCGGCTTCACTTGAACACAGATATCGTTCTCTTTGCTTTTCTTCTGTTTCAGATCCTTCTCCTTATTGTGTTTCAGGAAGTTATCTCAACTCTCAGAGTGTTTAATATCCTCAGTATGCACATTAATTCTCTTGGCAAGTATCTTGTCTTTAATTTTCTTATTTGCAACAACACTAACATCATCCTTGGTGAGACTGTAGACTCATCCAGCATTGCCATTGTGACATTTGTGCAGTATCACCTTTTGCACTGATTCACATATAAGTGACCAAAATAACAATTCTATGTTTTCTGAACAGCCTAAAGAGCACACCCTGGATTCCTTGCCATTTTCCCTTTGCAATTGTCACATTAGCAAATTATAAAGTGTTGCAATTCCAGCAGAAAGGTGTAATCATTCTTTTTTATGTCCACTAATAGATTATTTATAGTTTAGATATTTTAAAAAGTGAATAATATCATGCATATGTATTTTTGTAATACATATTTATAAAACATAATTTTTATAATGCTCAAGGTACCATATAGATGAATTGTTAAAGTTGAAATTACTGAATTGAAATAAACCCTATAATTATTTTGTTAATTATTACTAAATTGTTCTGTATGTGTATTCCAGCAAGTCCTACCAAGACTGCGGTAGCCTTCTTGTTTGCTTAACAACCTCTAAAACAAGAGTGGGTTTTGTAGTTGAAAATAATATTGGCTATCTTGTGTGTAAGCTGTGATAACTGTGACTGGTTTTGTTTTCATTTCTCTATGTGTGGAGTTGAATATCATATCATGAACTTAAAAGTTCACAACATGTGGTTACACATTTATGGATTGTCTGCACCAATTACTTATTCAATTTTTAGAATATTTTCCTATTTATTCATACCTTTGAATTGTTCATCATTTGAAACTAATATCATTTTCTCAACAGTTCTAAATGGTGCAAAAATATATATTTTCTATTAAACAGTGATTTATGAGTTTGTTGATGAACTTTTTAAAGAACTTTCTGATTTTTTGTGTGCTCAAAATTTTTTATCCTTTTTCTTGTTCTGTTGTTTATTTTGTTTTTACTATGCTTTGATTTTTGACAAAATTTAGAACCCTTTACATGTATCCAGTTTTAAAAGATGCTTGCCAATAATTCCTTTTAATATTGTTTAGTTTCTTTTTGTCTTTAGAGTCCTAAGCCATTTAGAGTTATTTTTATACATGTTGTAAGAAATGCTCTTAAATCGAAGTTTGTTCTCAATAATAATTGAGAACAATTTAACTAATTTCAAAGTTAAATATTTTAAATGTCCATTTTCATCCTTAGGAGTTGCCATTATTATCACATGCAATATTCCACATGTAATTGGGTACATATCTGGAAAGTTTATTATTTGGCTTTGCAAGGCCACTAATGCACCTATACCCTGGTACTACTGTTACAGATATTTTACTGTGTGTTTCAATACTTATTTGTAGTTTCCCCTTGTAACTCTTAGTGCTTTCTTATGTCAACATTGTGTAATTATTTTTCCACATATAGTATAATTTCAAATAACTTTACTTAGTAAAAAAAAGTTGGTTTTTATTTATATTTAAAGATTTTAATGTGTGAAATTTTGTATTTTATGATATTATTTAAAGAGAACAATGAATAATTCTTTCCTCTTTTGAAAAGTATATAAAATATTGATAAACCAAGTGTGGATTTTTGAAAACATATAACCAACAAAATCATATATAATCTATTTACAAACAGCAAAGTAAGACTCAAGCATAGTCAGGAATCAAGATGGATCACTGCAAATCATCAAAAATAAAAATTCATTTCAGAAAATATGAATAATAAGAAATGTATAAATTCATAGAAGCATGTTACTCACCAAGACTAAATAAAGAATAATCAGAAGGACTGAGCAGAACAATGATTAACAAAGTGGATGAAGTAATAAATGTCTGTAACTGAAAATCAAGAGAAGATGGCTTTGCAGCTGAGGTCTACAAATATTCAATAAAGCACTAATACCAATTTTTCTTAAATTCCTTGAAAAAAATAAAAGTACACAACATTCTTCAAACATAATGTTACGAGTTCAACATCACCAATACAAATACCAAAATATTTTGAAATAATTTACTCACAGTAGAAAACCCAATTTAGCTTTTAGTAATTAATATTGTGACTAGAATACTTGGAAAATAATCTGTATAAATAAAGAAAAGAGGACATTAATAACTAACATTTTCAATTCATAACCAATCTTTTTAGACAAAAATGAATAAATAAATATTCAGATATTTCAGTATCTGAACACAGGGAACTTGGTATATTTGAGAAATAAACCAGTAAGAATAGGAAATATATTTTAAAATTCAGAAAATTATGTTTTAAATAATTCATGGAAAGATTTCAGCTTTCTACCAAGAACATTTTTTAAACATAATCTATACCTTTGAAAGAGGCTAATTGTAGGCTACTGCTGATGATTCAGCCTCATTCTTGACTTAACAAAAATTTTGCAGTTAGATGTCCATTAAATAATTTCAAAATATAAATTGTTATTTAGAGGAAAAAAGAATTTTACATTATTGCTTAGTGAGTAAAATTTGAGATTTGTATCTTGAGACAAAATATGAACATCTAAAAAATAACTTTTTTTAATCCTAGATATTTTATTACAGTTCAGAAAATCAATTAAATGATTGTATATGGTCAACAAACCATATACATAGAAGTAATCAGATGAGAAGTGTGCGTTTTTAGAATTTACTTTGAAGGACTGATTAAAAATCATTAGTATTAATTGTAAATCAACATGGATATCAGAATTACCTTTGTAGAATAGATGCCACATTGTTACTGAAAAATTATTCAGTGCTTCAGTGAAGTAGCACACAGAACTAACTGCCTTGAAATGAAAAGCAGTATTCTTTAAAAAATAACACTTGAACTGGGTTCTCAGTGAGGCCAGGATAAACTTGGTAATATAGCAACTTTTTTCAGAATAATTCCGTGAAAGTTGAACAAAGAGATTTATCATGGGCAGTATATTTTAAGCAAACTGATTCTCAAGCCTAACAGAATCAGAACTAGTCAGTCTCTAGGAAGCCTATACTTTTATTATATTGTCTCATAATCCTGCATACATTTTTTTTCATTTTATACTCTTAGAATATTTCTAAAATAAAGGATGCTCTAGGATTATTAGATATACCCTTTCTATCTATCTATCTATCTATCTATCTATCTATCTATCTATCTATCTGAATGACAAGAAAATATATAATCTATTGCTTAACTCTTTTACTTAAAACCATATTTTAATTCAATTCTAAAGAAACATGTAACATTCTCCTGTATACAATATGGACATTTCTTTTGGGTTTACTTTATTCTCTCCCATCAAGTACTAAATTTTTAAAAAATATTTTCTCTTGGCCCAGCCAGACACAAGGCCCCAGCACCACATTCCAGGGATATATCTGGCTAGCTGCCTAGGTATGGAGGTTCTGAACTCTGGCCTGTTGGGTGTGAGGGCCCATTGCCATACACTGGGGATTGCATCTCTGCTTTTTACACAGAGCCTCTGAGCTCTGCCCAGGCCTGATTCCCAATGTAATTCATTAGGGGAACATATACCAAGCTGCACAGATCCCAGAGGTGCCAAGCCTGCCCACCTCACAGCCCCAGAGCTATCCATCTGGGGCGGGGGACCTGCCTAGGCCATGAGCCCTGGAGATTTTGAGCTCTGTGCATCACATCCAAGGCTCAAGTGGAATACTTTGGGTATGTGTCCAATCTTGCCATTTGGATCCCAGACGTTCTGAACTCTGCCTAGCAAGGAGCAGGGCAATATTACCATACTCTGTGGGCATGTGCCAGGTGGCTGCATGGGTCCCAGAGATTCTGAACTCTATACAACCAGGTGCAAAGCCCAGGCACCATAGTTTGAAGGTGTATCCTGGTTAGACAAGTCATTCTTGGAAATCCTAAACTCCACCCAGCTATACTCAAGTCCCCAGTGCCAAATTCCAGGCATGTGCCCTGACAAGCTGCGTGGGTCCTGGACATGCTGAAGTCTACCCAAAGAGGCACAAGATCCCCTTGCCATACTCTGGGACACATACCTGCTGGCCACATATGTCCTGGTGGATCCAAGCTCTTCCCATTCTAGAGTCCCAGAGCCATCCATCAGGGGATGACAGCCTAGCCAACAGGTTCTGGAGATTCAACCTCTGCCCATCACTGAGTAAGGCCCCAGTACCATAGTTTGGGAGTGTGCTTTGGCAAACCATGTGAGTATCAGAGGATCAAAGCTCTATCCAGACAAGTGTTGCAGTGCAATCCACTGGGAAGGTGCCTGTTCAGCCACATGGGTCTCAGAGGAAAATGACAAAGCCAAAAAGTAAGGTTCTGTCTCAGTCCTCAAGTCCAATGAGAACAAATGCAGGACACACCAAAATGGAAAACACTGGAAATTTCACAACTGAACTTTCTGAAATAATAGCAACTGTAAAGAAACAACTCCATGAAGCTATAGAGGAAATCAGGGCAAAAATACACTCTTGGGTAAATAAAGAAATGCCAAATATTTTGAAGGAAATGTTGAATAAAGAAGATGTAGATAAAAATAGAGGAAAATAAGAAAATGATAGAAACCTTGTATGAACAATATAATGACAATCAGAATTCATGACACAGATTCAAAGGGGTACTCAAGAAATTAAAACTTCCATTGAAAACTGGCAAAACTGCTTGAATGAAGCTGATGTTAAACACTCGGACCTTGAACATAGAGTGGAAGCTTATGATCATGAAAGAAAAAATATCTTAAAATAGCAAGGAACAAGGCAACAATAATTCAACAGCTGCAAGAGGACAAAAAGAAAAACGGTATATGATTAATAGGTGTCAATGAAAAAGCAGAGGTCAACACAAATGACCTAAGAAGACTATTTACAGAGGTAATAGCAGAAAATTTTCCAAGCACGGGAAAACAAACCGATATGCAGATAAATGAGTAATATAGAAATCCATTAGGCACAACCAAACTAAATCTTCACCCACACATATAATAATTAAGATCACAGAAATTCAGCACAAGAACAGAATATTGATAGCTGTCAGAGAAAAGGTGCAGATAACCTATAAAGCAAAGCCCATCAGAATTTAGGCAGACTTATCAACACTAATTTTCAAGTCCAGGAGAGGTTTGAGTGAAGTATTTCAAGCCTGAACGAAAACCACTTCCAACCCAGACTGATGTACCTTACAAAATTATCTTTGAAAATTGCTGGAGAAATAAGATACTTCTATGACAAAGAACAACAGACGAAATTCATGACCACAAAACCAACACTACAGAGACTAAAGATACTCTAAAAAGATATAAAGATAATTACAGTCCAGAAACAACTACAGAAGGAAACCACCAAACAGGGCAAACCATTATCAGAGAGAAAAAATAGAGAATAAACCAAAAAAAAAAAGATGGCAAATACAGTCAGTACATAACAGTTTTATGCATCAGTGTAAATAGCCTCAACTCACCAATAAATAGAAACACATGGGCATAGTGTATTAAAAAACAAAATCCTACAATATGTTGTATACAAGAAACACATTTAACTCCAAAGGACATTCATATACTAAAAATCCAAGGACTAAAAACAATTCTCCATGCAACAGGAACTCAGAAAAAAAGCAGAGGTAGTTGCTCTTTTTGCAGCTATTGTGTACTTTAAACCAAGAATTAACAAAAGATATAAAAAGGTCATTATATACTTGTTAGAGAAAAAATTCAAGAGGAAATATACATGCACCAAATATAAGAGCATCCAACTCTGCAACACAAATCTTAATAAACATGACAAATGATACAAGCAATAATATAGTTATAATTAGGGACTTTAACTCCATATTGTCACAAAGAGACAGATCAACCAAACAAAAAATCAGCAAAGAAATAAAACGGAGTCAAACTTGTGAACAAATGGACCTAGTAGCTGTGTACAATTTGTTACACCCAACAACACAGAATGCACATTCTTCTCAGCTACACATGGGTCATTCTCTAAAGTAGAGAATATACTTGCTGACAGAACATGCTTAAATAAATACAACAGAATAAAATAATCCCATGCATATTATCTGACCATAGAGCAATAAAGTTGGAAATTAACCACAAAAAACCCACAAGAATCCCATAAACACACAGAAATTAATAATAACTCTCCTAAATAACCAATGGATCACAGAATAATTTAAACAATATGTACAACAGAATGAAAATGCAAATACAACTTACTGGAACCTGTGGGACACAATGAAAGCAGTCCTCAGTGGGAAATTTATACTGGTAAATTCCTGCATCAGGAAAACAGAATGAACAAAAGTGAACAACCTAATACTGTACCTCAAAATTCTAGGAAAAAAAAAAAAAGCAAGTGAGGCCCAACGCGTAAAAAGGGAAGGAAATTATAAAGATCAGATCAGAAATCAATGCAATGGAAACTAACAAAACAATACAAAGTATTAATGAACTGCAGAGTTGTTTCATTAACAGCATAAGTAAAATTGATAAATCTCTAGTCAAACTTATCAAAAAAATAAATAAATCTCTCAAATACAAAAAGTAAGAAAGGAAAAGGTTGAAATCACTATAGACCCTGTGGAAATACAGAAGATCATAATACCTACTTTGAAAACCTTTACTCTCAAAGGTACAGTAGCACAAAGTAAATGGACAGATACCTAGAAATATATGAATTACCAAAGGTGGATCAAAAGTATGTAAAATTGCTGAATAACCCAATTTTACATAATGAAATTGGAAATCTAATTAGAATCTTACCAACAAAGGAAATCCCAAGTCCTGATCGATTCACAGCTGAATTCACCAAGAAATTTAGCAAAGCATCTGTGACAACACTTCTCAAACTCCTAATGAAAATGAACAAGGAGAAACTCTCCCTAACTCATTTCTGAAAGCAATAATTACCCTAATACAAAAACTAGAGAAAGACACAACCAAAAAAGAAAATTACTAGACATACTGCCTAATGAACATAAATACAAAAATCCTCAAAAAAATGCTGGTAAATACAATGTAGAAAATCAGTAAGAAGATTATACACCACTTTTAAGTGGGATTCACCCTAGGAATGCAGGGATGCATATGTAACATGTGCAAATAAAAAACCATAATACACCACATTAACAAAGTAAAAGACAAAAATCACATGATCATCTCAACAGATTAAAAAAAAAACCTTTGACAAAATCCAACACTATTTACAATGAAAATCCTATGGAAAATCAAACTAGATGGTTTTTACCTCAACCTGATAAAAGCCATATAAAATAAACCAACAACCAAAATCTTGCTAAAGGGACAAAAACTGAAAACCTGCAACATAAAATCAAGAACAAGACAAGGATCAACATTATCACTACACATATTCAATATAATTCAGAAACATTAGCCAGAGCAATAAGACAAGAGAGAGAAATAAAAGGAATAAGGATAGAAAAGGAAAAAGTTAACTTAGCATTATTTGCAGATGACTTGATACTCTACATAGAAGTTCTCAGTCTCCATAAAAATAATTCTAAAGTTGATAACCAAATTCAGTAAAACAGCTGGATACAATGTCAATACACAAAAATCAATAGTATTTCTGTACACAAACAATATACTTACTGAGAAAGAAAAAAGGGAAACAGCACCCTTCACAGTAGCATCCAAAAAATGGAATACTTACAGGAAAGAAACTAACAAAGGAAATAAAAGATCTATACAGTGAAAATTACACTACTCTGAAAAAAGTTATGGAAGAGAATCTCATAAAATGAAAAGATATCCCTTGCTCCTGGATAGGAAGAACAAACATTGTGAAAATGGCCATTACCCAAAAATTATTACACAGATTTAATACAATACCAAACAAAATACCATTAACATAACTTTATGATCTGGAAAAATGTTTCCTAAAATTTATGTGGAACCAAAAGAGACACGGAATAACAAAGCGAATTCTGAACAGAAAAGGCAAGGCAGGAGGCATCATAATCCCTGACTTGAAATTGTACTACAAAGCTACTGTGAAAAAATCAGCAATAAAAATAGACCCAAAGATCAATGGAATAGATTAGAAGACACACCTACAGCTATAAGCACACTCAGCCAACTTATCTTCAACAAAGTGGCCAAACATGTTCAATGGAAGAAAGATAACCTCTTTAATAAGTGATGCAGGAAAAACTGGTTTTCCATATGCTAAAAAGTAAAAGTAGACCAATAACTACCTTCATGCACTAGACTACAGTCAAAATGAATCAAAGATCTAAATATTAAAACAGAATGACTAAATCTTCTGGAAGACAGATTAGGTAGAAATCTTGAAGACATAGGTGTTTGACAAAGAGTTCATGAACAAAAATCAAACTGCATGGGAAATAATTGCCAGAATCAACATCGGGATCTTCTCTTGTTAAAAAGTTTTGAAAATCCAAAGAAATCTTCAAAAGAGTGAAAAGAAAGTCTATGAATTGGGAAAATATCTTAGCCACCTCTCCCTCACACAAAGGACTTATGTCTAGAACATATAAAGATATTTTTTTATTATCAAGCACTCAGACTTTAAAGACCTAGTCAAAAAAATGGTCATCTTCTCAGATGAAGAAATACAAATGAAATACATACATGAAAAACTATCCAACATCATTGGTCATTACATAAATACAAATTAAAACAACACCTCCATCTTACTCAGAAAGAATGGTCAAGATCAAGAAATCAACCAATTACAAATGCTGGAGACACTGTGGGGAAACAGGAACTCTTTTCTACTGTTGGTGAAATGTAGACTGGTGCAACAACTGTGGAAATCAATATGGAGGTTACTCAAAAAGCTAGGATTATAGGTTCCATTTGACTCAGCTATCCCTCTTCTGATCATTTCCCCAGAAGAACTGAAAGCATCATACCACGGTGATATATGTGCACCCATGTTTATAGCATCAGTTTGTAACAGCCTAAATTGGAAACAACCCAGATGCCCTTCAACTAAGGAATGGATCAAAAAGATGTGCTATTTTTATAGAGTGGAGTACTACTCAGCTAAGAAGATGGTTTACATCAAGTCTCTTATGGTCAATGGATGTGACTTGAGACGATACTCATAAGTGAAATAAATGAAACTCACATGTGTAAATACCATATCATATCCTTAGTGTGAGAATTTAGAAGAGCAATTGAGGTCCAAAATCTACAACAAATATTGTGTAAGGGTAAGACACTGATCAAAGGGGAAAAGTAACTGGGATAAGAGAAAGGAAGAAAGAAGAAGGGAAAAGGAAAATGATGTAAATTTGAATATATAAACATAATATAGCCAAGATGACCAGACCACTAATTCTATTATTTCTTGGCAAAAAAACACTTAGTACTAATGATTATAGCTGATAATTTAACAAACTCTTCTGAAAATAACTATATGCAATGTAGCAATGATTGTTAAATTCTTACCATCTTGTTTTGAAAGCCTTGTTATTCATTAAAGTGTTGTTACTGTTGTTTGTCTTTTTTGCTTTTTGCTTTTATTTTGTGTTTTTTTTCTTTTAAATGAAAAGAAGATATTTTCCTCCCATTAAGGATACCAAATAAAAAATAAGGGAAAATAATAATACAGTCTCATATGCATTTACTTGTTAAATTCTTATCATCTTGTTTTGAAAGCCTCATTATTGAACAGAGTGTTTTTGTTGTTGTTTGTCTTTTTTGCTATTTTTTTCTCTTTTATGAGTTGTTTTCTTTTAAATAAAATATCAAAAGAAGATATTTTCTTCCAAATAAGAATTGAAGATCAACAATAGTGGAAAAATAATAACGTTGTTTCATATGCATTTACTGAAAAATGTTCATGAATTATGATATGCAATTGCCAAACTATTTTTATTAATTTTTTATATTTTCATCATGTAGTAAAATTTATAGTGTGTATTTCAGGAGAATCTTCTAAGATGTATTTTATTCATCCCCTTGCCCGGTTTCCCTTGGAGATATGTCTATAAATGTATATGTTTATACATGTCTATACATACACCTACACTTATATATAAAGGTATACAGGGAGATCTCACATGTATACCACATAAATTATATTTGAAAAGAATAAATACAAGACTTAAGTGTGTTTTATTTCCAGCAGTCATTCACAAATTGTTTCCAGTTATTTTCATGAATATTCTAATGTTATCAAAGGAAACTTCAGAAATTTGAGAACATCAATTATGTAGTTCATTTCATTATTAATTTTCAAAGTTAATCTACAAGATTAACACTTTTACTTTTAACAATTATTATTTGTACATCTGTCACATAGAAATAAATTATTATTTCCATAAAATGCAGTTTAAAATCATCAATCATAAGTTATTAACATACCTTTTCAAATATGAACAGCAAAAGTGATGGTTAAATATTGTCATATTTTATTTTCATTTCTCTAAATGTAATATACACAAATGAATAACTGAGTGATATTGAACCTGTTAAGAGTTTTCAATGATACAAAGAGACTGCTGGGGCACAATTACTACCAGTTCATCACCACTGAATTGGTCAACATTCTCAAAATATGAATATATATTAGCTTTAAGCTTGTAATGTGACACAAACACAGGGTAGTTCAATATCTTTCTGTGATACAAAAATAATACAATTTAAAATAAAATTATTTTGCAGTCATGACTACTGAACTTTTAAGTGATAAAGGACAAATGCTGAAAACTTATTCTAAAGATTTTAAGATAACTACAGGAAAACAAAATTATGATGGGAAAAATGAAGGTTTTAAATGAAGATTTTAAAAATTACCTTCACCAGATCAAATATTCTTGTAAAAAAGAAATAGTTTGAAAACATGTAAATATGAATAACTAACTACCAGAGCACTGAAAGAAGTAAGAAATGGAGGAAAGTATGTCATAGGATAATGATTTAATGAAACAGCGAACAAATGTAAGTTATAATATATCTAGCAGAAAATACTATTTTTAACATTTACAAATATTAGATATTTTCATCTTAAAGAATAATACCCCCAAAAAGTTGAAAATGCAAGTATGTATCTCAGACAAATATATTTATCATGTATCTCCCCTAAAAAGATAAACACACATTTACCTAGAAAAAAAATCACTTGATCTCAGTATTTAACTCTTTCACTGTAACAATGGTTTGAGCACACACAGATTCCTTTCCCCTCTCAATAATTGTCATTCTACTACCACATACTTTGGCTGTTTTTATCTCACAAGTCAGTGACACTCTTGCAAATGGATTTATTCCCTCACTAATTGCAATTATCTAGTGTAAAAAAGTTCCACATTTACTATCATTTATTTCATTGCATGCTGCACCTTTTTATATGGATTGTTCACAATACCAATATAAAATCAATCAATCCTGACATTTGGAATGTTTATGCTTTCTATGCCCTAAGCTTAATGACAATATATAAAGATAATGAAGAAGTCTCATGAGAATATGAGACTCAAGAACAGTATTTCCCAAAGGATAACAAATTATATAAATATTCTTCCCCAAAGCTCTCTCTTTAAAAACAAAATATATATTAAAAGGAAACTACTTTAAATTATGTTATCAGAGGAATCAACATCAATTGACCTTATGCATTTTGTATTTCTATAAGTGGAAAGAAAAAAAATTTTAATTTGTATCTTTTTTATTTTGAAGGTTTTAAAATACAACAGAACAAGACACAACAAATCCAATTGAGACAGTGTAGTGAAATTAGTACAGAACTTCACAGCAGGTTACCAGGATAACAGTAATAGGTACCATAGTATATCTCATTTTTTTCACAACAGTTGTTCTTTCAATCAGGTATAGCAAAATCAAAGGAAATACAGAAAATTATAAACTTACCAAAACAGAATATTGAATAGAGCAATACCATTAATCAGAATAAAGCAAAATAGTGATAAAAATATTTGCCTTCAAAGAGATGGTAGAAGGAAATCCCCCTTATTTGCTATATTGCACATAGTCAACCTTGCAAGAGATGCTCAGATGTCTGGCTCCCATTTGCTAATGGGGGGGGGGGTGATGGATGTTTGAATCTCAGCCCATGCACTGGTAGGCTCACAGCTACTTACCAGGGCGGGGAGCTGGTTGTTTGGTTTCCCAGCACCCTAAGAACCAACATGGCACAGATCTCAGAAGATGCTGATGGTTCACGCCCTGGGGTGGCCGCGGCTTACCAGGCCACAACTACTTAACAGGGTGGCAAAAAACTTTTTAATTTGAAGGGGATGCATCTAAGATAAAATAATCATTCAGATTATAGGTTAGCATTGCCTCCAACATCACTTTCCATCTGAGCATTATACTCTAGGGTTCTCATTCAGTTACTTGACTTGGACTTTGAACTGAATGCAGTTAATCCAGTGTGTTAGCTCTTTAAGCCATCATTTTTGTACAATTGTCAGCCCATTCTATGACTCACTGTAGAATGATGAGGATGCTAGAAAGCGTTTGGGCTGGCTATAGATAAGTGAGTTGGGAATAGGCAGGAGCTGGAGCAATTCAATTTCATTTGTGGGAGAGTCACCTGGCAAGGAATGTCATACCTAACATTCATTTAAGTTAAAGGCTCTAAAAGCAGTTTGAGATGTCTGCATTGGAAGTTTTCTTCTGGAAGAAGACTTTTGGGACTGTTCTTAAAATCAAGATTCATAACTAACATGTATGTCTTATGAGATCTAAGGTGTTCTTTAGGTAATAACTTGTTCTCTACTATAATAATGTTAAAAGCATGTACCAACATTTTCATATGTATTGTTTGTGTTTCCTATCATATCCCTCTCATACCGTAGCATCAGTTAACTGAGAAAGATAATGATATTTTTTTAAATTCAATTAAAAGTAAATTTAAATCACTTAGAAATCTTAGTCCATTTTTTGTTTATGATGAAGTTATAGCTAAAGCTTTTGTAAATTTTGAGTTTATCACCTTTGAGTTCATGTTTTATAAGAAGAGAATCCTTGAAAAGTGTCCATGACATATGATTGTTTTCACCTTCAACCCAGCACTATTATACTGGATTCCTGGTGGTGTAAGGCTATGAAGTGGAAAGGCAGAGTGTTTTCTAGAATTCCAATAAAAAATTTGGCCTTTTACTGGTCCCATTTTTCTCTGGACTGTGACCTTGAGTGATGTTATTTCAATGGAATTTTTTTCCCTATTCCATGCCACTTTTGTGGCTGCAACGTTCCAAATGTATTTACTCGCTATATTTTTCAACATAGTCTCTTTGATATTGTGTGATAATTTTTGATATGGTGGGACAATGCCTGTTTTCAAAATAAGACAAGAGACTTCAAAAGATTTCCTCCGTAAGGAATAGGTTCTACACAATGATTACACTTCCCATTACAGAACATGTCAAAACAATGAAGGGGTATTTCTCAAATATTCACATGAAGACCATCCATGTTTCTTTGAAGTAAGGTGCATAAAAATGTAGGGTATACCTTGTACTTCAGAGAGTTTCTCACTTTCCATGTGAAGAACTGAACAAAATTAGTTTTTAAATGCTCATATTACTTTATTGTTGCACCAGTTTTTCTTCCAAGTAAGCAAATATTAACCAAGACTCTCTAATGTATTTTATATATTTCAGAAGAGTATTTTTGTCCTGTGCAAGTCATACACAATCAGTTTCCTGAAGTTTTCTTCTAATAAACACAGAAGGAGCAATTTTCAAACTCTCAAAGACACAACACAGAGAGCTGTTTATGGACTAATCTAACAAACTTCTATGCTTTTGTAAAAACCAAAACCCTGTACCAGATTTGAGAGGTCATTGATCAAACTTCTATCATCTAAAAGAATATAGCAACAAAAATTCTCCTCTTTTGTATAATCTCATTCTTTTTTTTTTTTTTTGGTACTGGGGATCAAACTCATGACCTTACATTTGCCAGGCAGGCACTTAAGCCACTGAGCTAAATCCCCAGCCTTATAATCTCATTCTTTACTGCTGGTTTAAACTGCATAGTTAGGTTAGAAGAAATCTGAAACTTTCAGAAAGAAAGCAGATGACACCACTTTCTGTTTTGTAGAGTGCCCTGGTGTAATTTTCTCTGAATGTGGCCAAATAGATTTGTTGTTGTTATTGTTGTTGTTTTTGTTGTTGTTGTTGGTTTTTTTTTTTTTTTTATCTCTCTTTCTGGTAGGGTGAGCTATAGCCTTAGGATGAAAATGTCATATATGTGTCCAATTTGTACTATTTTGTTTTTGTTTTGCAAGAAGTGTTGAACTATTTTTGATAACAAGAGTAAATGGTGGAAAATGCTAAAAGGAAGAAAAAGAAAAAGCAAAGAAGAATTGTCTCTTTTCAACTCTTGGTCAAGAAAGTCACAAGAGGAGTTTGGAGAGTTGGTCCAATCACTAACCTCACCCATGGCAGACCCTTGAGAAACCAGCTTAAGAAAGTGACCTCTCTCTCAACATTGCATCCTGTAAAAAATTTGTCAAGAACTAAAAGGCATAGCTTAGCCAGCCAGTGTCACTGATTCTGGTAGGAACTCTGGACTTCTGTGGCTCAGAAAATAGATGCTGCTGCTCAAGTTGTAACAGTTGACAGATTTGTTCTGCATTGTTTCTTCTTGCTCCATAGCACACAATATGGATATGACAAGAGGGCTCACATGGTTGTTGCTACATAGCAAGCCTGAGTCACACATAAAGAACATCAAATTTAGGACACTCAATATTTTGAAGAGGCTGACAGAATCCTTACTAGGTCTTGCCATTCTGCTAGAAATCACCTTTAAAATCTTGTCAAGGAAATAGTCTGGTCTTACTGGCTAGAGAGAAAAATTAACTTTATATTTCAACCTGAATTAGAAAAAAAATTCACAGAATAATTGAAATCGAGATAATAAAATATTTGTAGAAATATTATGGACAAGTGTAACTCATCAGTCGTAGCTGATATGTCTGGTACCATGATATTCGTATGAAACATACCTTTAAGGTGGGGGGAGCAACATGACTTAGTTATTTCACTGTGAAGCATGTAAGGCAGTGATCATGAAAAGGTGGAATATTAGCAATTCATTACTTCGGGCATTGTCATTTGGAAAGAAACTTAGGTAAAGTATAACCTCAAATAAGTTGTACCAAATATAAAGGAATGCTATAAACCTAAGAAATACAAGTAGTGCACTTGCCTCAACATGAGCAGGCTGTTTTTAACCACACTCAGGATCTGAAAGAAAGAAAACAGAGATGTGTGACTTTTAATTCTTAGCTTGATTCATAGCAAAATGAGAGATGCTTCTGATGTTACTTCTTAATCTATAAAAGTGCATTCACTGTATCAATAACGTGATATTTAGTACTGGCATTGTGTCAACTATCTTCAGTAAATGGGCCAGAACTTAAAAGACAAATGCAATAGATGTTGCTGTCTAATTGAGCTGATGGGATTATTGTCATCTAGAATTCATCTATGGAAGGAAGATAAATTATTCAGTTGAATGGGGATGAAGAATAAATCTTTATTTATATATCTGTTTCTTAGGTCTTTGATGATACTAAGCCTGTAGTTTTACCATGTAATGTAACATTTTAGATTTATTATTTATTGATGTGAAGACTCTTGGTTTTCCCCTGGTAAATTCTATAATTGTCCTGAATAAATTAGCTTTCTATTGAATCTCAATGTCAGCATTGAAACTCTGAAAGCAAAATAGGTTCCAACTTTGCAGAATGTTATATGACTATTACCTGATTTACATCCTTAATAGATGTATTGTATGACAATTCATAGATTGAAATTTGAGGAAGACAGGTGCCAACAGGAGTACAGAGATATGCAGATTTCATATACCTCTTAATTTTCCAAAAAACCAAGTTCATACTGAATTCATTATCAACAAAAGCTTTTCCTCGTTTTGTGTCTTGTATTACTAGTGTGTTGTTTAAGGGCACTAATCACCATAAATGTCACAGATCAATTTAGACTGTATTCAAGACATCATCTTGAACCATGATTGCCCATATTTATCTCCTCTTTGTTTATAAATAGTCATATTAAAATGATATAGTGAGACAACTAAAACCCAAACCATGTGATGGTACATGCCTCTAAACCCAGGCTTTCAGAAGCTGCAGTTGGAAAATTCCAAGTTTGAGACTACCTTAGGCAACTTAGCACATTAAGGACAACTCACCTCAAAATAAAAACATATAATGTTTTTATTGATGTTTTTATTAATGCTTTTTATTAATGATAATACAACTCAATATGTAGGTTTTGTGTTCATCCCTCAGTACTGAAAAAAACTACAAATGAAAAGGCATAAACACCAATAGTATTGTTGCAATTTATTCATTATGTTGACAAAACCACTAAAAATAAATGAGAATAATTACTTAAAGTAATATTTCACAGAAATAATAAGTATAAATTTTCAAGAAAAATTAATTGATATATTCCTAGTGATTATGGAAGAAGCATATGATTCCATTCTTCTACTGAAGCTAGTAATTTGTAACACACATATCAATGAAGGGAAATAAATTCTAAGGTTTAGTGTATTAGTGACATTAGATAATAATAATTCAATTCACATACATTTCTCCTAGCTGAACAACCAGAAAAAACTCAGAGGAAAATATTTTCTTCAAAATACTGACATAGTCATAGGCAATTTACTAACATATCCAATTATAGACATCAGTCAATTCATAGAGGAAGAATTCATGAAGAATGTTTTTTGCAGAAGTGTGTTACACTGATATTAATATTAAAATCTTATTTCAATCTTTCTTAGTGGATGCGTGTTCCTTTCAAAGGAAAAAAAATACTACCCAGTGAAGTACTGAAACACAATATTTAGAACTTGTGTGGCTACATTTATGAGTTATTAAAATAACCATAGAATGCTCCTGTGTTCAGTTACTAGAGTATGCAAAAATGGAGTGGAAAGAAGTTACATCAACAAGTAATGATTAAGTGTTATTTGGCTTTGCCATAATTCAAGCACATATGCAAAATTTTCCCAATCAGATAGTTAAAATACAAAAATCTGGGTGTCTTTCTAATGAATAACAAATCTAAAACTTTGCTTTAGCTGGAAAAATTACAGAGGTTAGTATCTTCAAAGACCTGAGAAATAAATATGAGGTGTGATTGATTCCTCACCCCAGTCACCTCAACATTTACTTTTTCTCACACAGATTAATACTAAAAGACAAGTCAATGAGGTAAATACAGAGAGGACCAATGTTCCCTGGGCCAGGATGTAGTGAATCAGGTAGCAACTTCAATTGCATATTTCTTTCAAGTTATGACCCAGGTACTAGAAAATATTGGAAAAATGCTGACACTAAATACCAAATGATTAACTTGGTGAATGTGATTTTATAGACTAAGTGCTACTACCAGATAAAGTTACAACAACCTGTCACAGAAAATAGTATATGCACATTTTCTAGGGCTTTGTCATAATTTATTCCTCAAGACATAAAATCATAGTCTACACATCAAGGGCAACACAAAATCTACTTTATTTCCCACAGACTTCAATCTAACAATGTATTTTATCTGTTAAAGCATTGGCAGGAGCAAGAGGAAAATGAAGGGGAGGAAAGAAGAGAAGCCTATGGGAACTGTATGATGATATGCCAACTAGATGTTTAAAAGAATTGTGTCAAATTTAGGTTCCAGATTTTATATAAAGTATATTTAAAAGATACTTTAGTGAGTATTATGGAATTTTTAAAGGTAAACATATTGCCATTTTCCCTTTTCTCTGATATCAAGTACTTAACAACAGTGTATTCTTCTAAAGAGTTGGCCTGAATACTCTGCTCAAAATTTGATGATATTTTAATGGTGAAAATATAACTAGGTAGAAATAACAGTTCAGCAATTGTGGTTGCTTGATTTTATTTTGCACTAGGTTATGGGCAAAAAGCAATCTTTAATAAAATTGAGAATTAGCTTCACTCAGAATATTATTATAATGCACATTTAAAAAGATACATCTTGCAAATTGTTCTGCAAACTAAATATACAATAGCTTCAAAAACAACATTTTGAAAACAAAATACAATGTAAAAAGACAGAGTTAATTAACTAGAGCAGTGCATTTTTCACATGGTACAGATTTTATAGTTTTCTTATTCCCACAGAAATCTGTCTCCTGCTGGCTTTATAGTTGCAGATTTAAATAAATATCTTTTCTTCTGAAACTCATTTCACCTTCTAGATTCATACACTGATCGCTAACATCAGTAAGAACATTCGCTTTAATTCCCATACACCGTTATGTCTCATTTCCCAACTCTCAAACTTGTCATCAGTTCTGCTGCTGGTGCTCCGCTTGCAAGATGACAGAGCTCGCTAAATTGTGCGAGTCTTTTTTCTTCTTAGGTGATTGTCAGAGCAATTTGTTTTTACTTATTTAAGTGTTTGCCAAATTCACTGTCAGAATTACTGCCATAAGAGCTTGAGGCAATAAGTTACTTTGATTTATTTTTCTTGTCTTCATTTTGGTTGAATTTTTCATAGTACAAGTTTGCAATACATAGGAGCGTAATACACTTTTTGTCATAAAATCACATAATCAGTGTGCACAATTTCTAATCCTTAGAATGTTACTATTGATGAATTATTAATGTAAACTTTATGAGTTTAATTATATTAAAGAGGGAGTGCTTACAATGTGTACTTAACAGGAAAAATATCACAAAAGGTAATGCTTTTTAAAATATTTAGTGAATTCTTATAAAAAGCATAAAAATTTTCAACATCAATATTTTTTGGTGTATGAAATAAAAAACATAACAATGGGAGTAATTTGCTACATGAACTACAATTAAAATATCCATAGAATTCTACAAAAGTATTGTCTTTATTTTAATTATCATAGCTGAGGCAGTCTTCACGCAATAGCCCATTCTGTACAAGTGTTTTTTGTACACTGAAAGCACATGTATTTTGCTTTCATGGTCTTTTGGTAGGATATACTGACATCTCACTTGTCTGGCTGTTTTGCAGAGGTTTTTTAATATATTATGCAACATGCAGTTAAATAAAACAGAAAAAATCAATAAGATTGTTAAATTCTTACTATATATTGCATGGTTAGAATATCCACATTTTAGTACAGCTCTTCAATTGGTTACAACACTTAAGAGATAACATCTTAACACTTAAAAAACAAAAATCTATAGGAGTGAGAATGTTAACACAAACAAAAGTCTTCCACAGAGATAATCTTTGTTTCAACAGTCATGTCCTGGGCTGTCTTCACACATGATGACTACAAGCGCCACACACACATGTTGCTTACATTGACAGCACATGTGTGTACTTTTTCTTTCCGATGTGGCAGACCATTCTTGTCAGCTCTCGCGTCTTCCTGTTTTTACAAGAGCTTTCTGCTTTATTGTACAATAAATATTTACATATGTCAATAATATAAAATACCATATAAGTAATGAGTGATTAGAATGGAAATCAACATGTTCATATAAACTGCTTACCTGCTCTCAATACCTGAAAGATAACATAAAAATATAAGCTATGTGAACTACCATCTAAGCACAAACAAAAGTCTACCACAGAAATAAGCTTGGCTTCTGCCCTGACAAGCAAAGCGATCTTCACACGTGACAACTGCGTGTTCTCTACTGAAGTATCACTTACACTGATAGTACATAAATTTTCTTTTTGTGTCCTTCTTGTAGAGCACAGTTGACATCTTTTAGTTTTCCTGTTGTCACAGCCGGTCTTTGTGATGCTGCTGCTACCTGTTCTCCTGGCAGCTCACTGGTTTGCTCCACAGTATTTTCCGATGGCTCCCTGTGCAGAAACATTTTGGTTTCCTCTGCTGCAAATGATCTCTTATGAACTTTGGTCCTAACTTTCCAAGAAAATGTCTACATGATATTTTGCATTTGGCATTTTCTTTGTAACACAGTCAAACTATGTATACTACACATGTTTAGAATTGAATAAAATACATTGTCCAAAGTTTTGTATTTAAAATGGCATCATTCCTGCTGCATAACTCCTCAAAAACATCTATTCTGTCTTTGGTTTTGTTCTCAAAACATTCTATATTAGGCTCCTGCTCTGTCAAGTTTTTCCCATAAATGTTTCCTTCATATTTCAATGTTAACATCAGCAATACCAGTTGTTCTTTTCCACATACAAAGCCAATGTAAATCTTTGTACTATTTCTGCTTTGTTGCCGTGTACAGTGCCTTTGCTGCTCAACTTGGACTCTGTTGGCAAAAGGAACATCAATTGGAAATTGGTAAACCACTTCCTGAACATCAATTACTTTTGGAATAGGAGTAGCAAGTCTTTTCACAGGTGTTTAAGGGCACTAATCACCATAAATGTCACAGATCAATTTAGACTGTATTCAAGACATCATCTTGAACCATGATTGCCCATATTTGTGACTTATTACTATAGGAATAAGTATTTGATGGCTGAGTTCCAGGGGAAAATTCTAAATGGAAAGCATAATAAGTCTTTGCATCTACAAGGGCATTACCTTTTGTCGTATTTTAACCCAACACTTTTCTATAGGTATTTTACATTCCTGTAACTCTCATAAGAAACCTCTGCTAAGCACAACAGATCTATCACTGCTTACAGTTCAGCTAGTGTGGTGTCATAAAGAATAAATGTTTTTTTTTTAATATGGCTATTGGTGCATACAGAACATTTGACGTGAATTTAAGGCTTTGCATGTTTCACAGAACCTCTATTATAATATTCAACTTTGAATGGCAGTGCTGCATTCTGTCACACTTTTCTGCCCCTGCCAGGACTATCAGTATATTTTCAGACCTAGTTATAATCTTGGATGGTTTCATTTGTTTGCAACACTTCACTAGTCAAACATGGGCTCATATGGCTGTTTTCTTTGTCATCAGAATCAAGAAGATTTGCATTCCCTATGTCTAAGCATTCTGTTCTTGTTCTGTTTTACTACCACAAGACCTTTGGTTCACATGGCCAATATCAAAGTCGTCATCATCACTGTCATTGTTATACACCCACAACACTGTTCTGTTATGAGAGCACATATTTCACCATAATGGGCCATCCTCATTATCTGTGCATGAGTAATCTGATAATTCACTTCTGACATCCTCTGTAACTTGCAAATCTGGTTATCCATATCACATTGTACTGAATTGGGCTACTTTATTTTTTTCCATTTAAAAAAAAAAACTTTTTCAGAAGAAATCCTAGAGTGTTGTAAATACACCAAACCCTCTGTGATGCTAAGGTAAACTTATGCAAATCCTGTTAGATTCAGCATCATATGGGTGTAAATCCTGCTTTGACACTTTAGCAACTGATAGTTTCTACCACCTACAATCATTACCTTTTATTGTACCAAGTAGGGCAACACAGAAATTGTTCCTTTCTGTATCCCTCAGTCAAAGATACAAAGATGCACATCTGACTGCTACTACATTAATGTAAAAATTTACATTAAAAAATAATGGATATGTTTTTGCCACCCAGCATTATTCTCCATGATGATATCATTCATCATAGGAGATTTGTACATGTGCATAGCATATCTCAATTCTATTTTTTTTTTGTCAACTTTCCCTAACTTAGAAGTCAGGGGTTTTGATGCCTCTTGCCTTATACCTGCTGCCCAAAATTTCTTTTCTATTCTAGACCTTTTCTGATTCCATATGAATTTTAGGATATTTTTATTTTAGTCTGTGAGAAATGTCATTAGCATGTGTTTTTGAATTTCAGGAAATGTGTATAAAACTTTTATAAGTATGGCAATTATACTATATTGATCCAGGAATAGCAGATATACTCCATTTTCTGATATCCTGTTTCCTTTTGCAGAGTTTTGCAATTTTAGCTAAAGAATTCTTTCATTGCTTGGATAGATTAATTCCTAAGTATTGTTGCTAGGTGTGAGCTCCAAAAGGCTTGGATAGATTACACGTCTGCATTGCTGGTAGAAGCCCTCATGGGCTGTCTCTTGGCTTAGCTCTGCTTGCTTCCTGTGGCTTTCCTCAGAGGTGCAACTTTCCTAAATTCTCTCATTTTCTGGGGTCTCCAAAATCCTTTCAACTACTTTTAATTGTCATCGAAAGATTATGTTTCTTGTTCATTTGTGAATGAGGCAATAAACTAATTTCAAAAAGGAAAAGGATGTAGTGAGAATATGCACCCTTTTATAGATGTGCACCTAGTCTTTGTCTAAAGGCTTTATGGAGATGAAAGAGCAGTTTTTATGGATGATGGAAACAGCAATCACATGAGAAAAAATAGATATTTTTCTTTGCTGAGCAGAAGGGATTCTGGGAATTGTCTTGATGATATATACATAAGAATCATACTAGTATGTGATAATGAAAGTCAACACTGCCCATATAATAAAAATCTGCTCTAGAAACCATGCATCTGATCAATAGATCTAAAAAGAGCAGATTCATGTCAGCCAAAATCTTAAAGTCATTGAAGTCACAGAATCCACCTGGAGGATGAAGAGATTTTCAGAGGCCACATAATGGTCAGAGGACATGGCAGCCAGGAGAAAAGACTCTGTGGCCTCAATGAGCCCAATAAAAACATACGACTGGTACAGCATTATAATTTGTCATATTATCCCTAGATGATGTACTGTACAGGAATCTGAAAATACAGACTGTTGTGCAATTTTTAAAATATTTTGAAGAAAAAATTTGTAGATATTTTAAGATGAGAAATCATCCAAATGATAATAGTCAGATTACCTTTTTCACTCAAAGCATATATCAGAAATAAAGAAAACAAAACCAAAAACTGATATTTGTGGATAGTTTGTACATCTCAAAAAGATGAATTTTGTGATTGCTGTGTGATTTTTCTGAACTACTTTTTGATGTTTTAGTCAACCTGTGCATAAAATGTCAAGGTATCTAAAGACCATAATGGAATAAAAAAGGAATGGCATATATGAACTTTAATAGTAAGAATCTCCTTAAGAAAGAATTACCATTCTATTTTCTATTATCAATGTTTCACTTTGTTATTTTATATTGATTTTTTTCATATAAAAGAAATCATGTGACATTTAAACTTATGTGTCTGTTTTGTTTCAGTTAAAATTATGATCTCAAGGTGCATCCATTTTCCCGCAAGTAACAGAAATTTGTCTTTTTTATGGTGGAGTAGTGCCACATTTTCATAAATGTCACACATTCTTTACTCACTCATCTGTGGATGTACATATAGGCCATTTTCAAGATGTAGCTATTATGAGCTGTGCTCCTATAAACATGGGTATGCATATATGACTGTCATAAAAGCCTTTAATTTTGTTTGGAAGATAGAAGAGCAGCAGGTGAGACAGCGGGAATAGGAATGAAAAGGAGAAGGAAAAGAAAAAAGAGCTATGATGAGTTTTGTACTGGTACTAATTCACAATGCGAAATGTAAGAAATTTGGCTATAAAAATGTATTGACAAAAATTTAATTTTTACCAAATAATTCATATAAATATTATCTAACCTTAATTCTATTAAAAAATAGAATGAAATGAACCTTAAGATTGCCAAAAGAATCAGAATTAACGCCTAAAAAGAAATAAAATTGAAAACATGTAAGAAAAAGAGAAAATAAATTAAATAAAATAGTTTTATAAAAATACAAATAACACTAGTGTTCTATTCAGGGTCTGTAATGGAAAAAAATTGATACAAGACACATAATTTGTAAGATTATTTTATAATAGTCAGCCAAACATTCAAATACAAAAGTGTGCAGGAAACCTGTCTACACCCTAATGACTCAAAGAATTCAGCTGAAGGCCTGGATCCCATGGTAATGTCCTGCATGAGTCCAGCCAAAGACCTAGAGCCCATGATAATGCCCTTCGTGAGTCCAACTGCAGGCCAAAACCCATGACAATGTGTCATGCCAGTCTGTTTACAGGTCTGCACTGAGAAGGTCCAAAGGTGATCAGTGGAAGCTAAAAAGCCAGCAGGATAAAGGACCTGTGTCAGCAGGCTTTGGGATCTGCACGGGAGCCAGGATGCAGCACTCCAAGTAAGGACCAGGGCTTCCTCAAAAAGTACCATAAACATCCTCAGAGACAATGAGGTCATGAGATTCTGTGGCAATGAGTTCACACCAGGAAAGCCAGCATGATAGACTCCTCCAGGAGACTGAACAGTGTGCCATCTTTCCCTCAAGAACCAGGAATCAATGCTCACATTAAGGACCAGACCTCTCCAAAATGAACTGCAGCCATTTTCAGTGACAATGAGGTCTTGAGCTCCTCTGATGGCAGATAAGCTCATATCAGGAAACACAACATGACAAGCTCCTCCAGAGAAACCAACAGCACCACCTTGTCCTGTCCAGTTCTGCTTTTTATATTGTTGACAACAATCCTCAGGTGGTCCCTCCATACCCATCACCATGTTGATTTAGTTCAACTGCATGTTACAAGTTGCCCAGTAGTGTCAATCTGCCACAGTCCACCACTGGTCAACTTGATAACCTTAAACCATAGTCTGCAGTGGCAGATTTGTGAAAAATTAACATATCTTGATCTATTCAGTTTACATTAATATAACCATTACAATTCTTGTTGCACTCATTTCTGCACCAAAAACAAACTATTAAAAAGATAATCAAACTTCAGGGTTAAAACTTCATTACTTTTACTCAATTGATTGCATATTTAGAAACATATATCTAAAAACTACAGTAAAATCATATTTAAGACAGTTATAATTACAGTCCTTGCTTCCTATTAACTTTTACCAATAGGGCAAGACTAAAAAACAGACTATTGCTGCAATTCAAATACCCTCTTCCATTCAAGTGAAAGGCTTCAGTTCATTTTTCATTTGTCCTTTTCCTTCTCAATAATCATGTTCAACTCTGTTTCATTCTTGAAACCAAAACTGCATGGAACCTTCCCTCCTACCAAATGCTTCTAATCACTTTGCTGGTTCTTCACTCTTAATTTCAAACACAGATCTGGCCAAAAGCTCTCAAGAGTAACCATGCCACCATCCCATTAGTAGACTGCACAACTTTCTCTGCCACCCAGGCATTATCTCTAAATACAAGCAAAATGCAGACCAACTTTCTGCCAAAGCACAATATGCCACCTGAGATCCAGCAGCCAATACAGTCCTCAATAGAAGCCTCCTGAGCTTCATCTTAACCAACAGTATTTCTATCAGTGCTCCAGTTTTCCAGGCACCAACCATCGTATCTAATATAATTTACAGTATATAGGGGCTGCCTCTTCAGCCACTTCTCAAAACCTTTCCAAAGTAATGCTCAAGGCTCTTTAGCCATATGGCCAGAGAACACCACAGAAATGATCCCATTTTTCTGGTACAAATTTCTGTCCTAGTCTCTTTTTTCTCACTTCTGGGTCAAGATACCTGAAGCCAAAAATAAAGGAATCAAAGGTTTATTTAGCTCACGGTTATGGCAGTTTCAGTCTATAATCAGCTGACTCTAAGGCAGAATGGCATGGCACAGGGGCAACAATTCATGGCATCAAAAACCAGCAAAACAACAAAAGCAAAAAGAAAGCTGTGCAAGGGAAGACACTTTCTGTCCCTTATATTGTAAATAAGCTACCCACATTTTGATAGGTGTAATACTCACACCCCTAATACCAGCACTAGAAAATGAATCAGTCACAAACTCTAGATTTAGCCATCTCTGAAAAGCACCCCCTCCATGACTGCATGAGGCTTTGAGTGGACATCCAAACACAAGCTGTAGCAACTGACAATTTTCTAGTCACATTGACAAAACAAGCTACAAGAGAACGAATGTATACTTATTAAGAAGAACAAGGAGTAAACAGGAAATTCCCAGAGACCTCTCATCAGGAAAATGTAAGTGAAAATTCCAGTAAGATGTCTCACCCAATTAGAATGACTGTTATAAAAAATACTAGTGAGGATCTAAACTAAATTCTTTCTTTGTTTCTTTCTTCAAAGAAACTACTAAAGGTAAAAACAGTTATTTGCATATCAAAATAACCAAAGCAAAATCTAACTGATGCACCTAGCAATTTGGACTGTCATTTTGAACAATAGCAGATTAACAGCACAAAGTTCAAAAGGCATTACCAACATAATAAATCATTGTCAAAAGTGAAGATCCATCTATTTTTTATTCATTATATTCAAAAATTTTTTTATTTCTAATGTTAATTAGCAATGGGAAATTTTCTCAAATGTTTACTGTTAATTAACTCTTAGTGAATAAAAAGTATAATTGACTGTTTTGTGGTTGAAATAGTGTGAAATTTTTCTCTTCTAGGATGTTTGTATGTCCTTAATATCTTGAGTTGTCTGTCTTCTAGATTAGACATGCTACATAAAAATTGTACTGATATACAGAAAAATTGTTTAGTATGTCATAAATATACATTCTTTTATATTTCAATTTATAAACATTATTAGAATACTTCTACTGAAATAGATTATGTTTGTTTATATTTTCTCACAATATTTGTAGTGATTACATTTTTTAAATTTACAACCAAACTTTGTATGGATTATGATTTGATGTAAGTTTTAAGGAGATGGAAAATTTCACCAAGTGATTGGTCATTTCTAAAATGATTTAATAAATAATCAACTGTCATTTTATGTCTTTCTTTCATCTTTGAATATGGTTTAAATTTTTCATTTAAAAAAGAAAAAAGGGAGTTTGTATTCAATCATAACCAGAAAGAAGGGTGCCATATTTTTAAAAACCAGGAAGAGCATAACTTTTCCCTTGTCTCAATTTCATTCCATATTTATAGTATCTTATTTATACCTCCTCTATATGAGAAAAGAAAAATGTTTCTTGCCAATTAAGTTTGGATTACTGCATATTTCATATTATATCCATTATTAATCAATAGAGAAAAGAACAAAAAGATCTTATGAACAACTGAGCTCAACTGGCTTTTAAAGGAGTAAGATGTGGTCAGAGAAACAGTAGGATAATAAAAGGGAGCATAAGAGAAGTGTGATAAGAAAGACATGACTGAAACTATTGAGTGTACTGAGGAACTGAAAACTGAAACAAAAGCTAAAGAAAGAATCATGCAAGCATAATGGGATTTCATTTGGACACAATGGAATGAATTAAGAATAATACAGAAAACAGAGCAATGTATTAAAATTCATATATAAATTTTGATGTGAAATAAATACACATTTGACTTCAGAAAGTAAAGAGTCTGATGAAAGTGAGAATAAGATGAAATATGAAGGATCTATGAGGAAGTCATAGTACTGTAAAAAGGAAAAAATGAATTGTTAGAATCTGGCAAAATATCTTTATAAATTGTCTATCATTTTCATTTGATTCATTGAGACTTCTTTGAGAGAAACACAATTCTTTTCATAAGGTCATTAAAAGCTTGTTTCACTTGCTTGTTCTGCAAGGTATATATGAATGGATTTAACAAGGGTGCAATAGAAGTCTCAAGAACTGAAACTCCTTTATTTATGGCCACCTCTTCCTTTGTTGATGGCTTGAGGTAGATGAAGATGCAGCTTCCATAGGCGATAGAAACCACAATCATGTGGGAGGAGCAGGTGGAAAAGGCCTTTTTCCTTTGCTGTGAAGAAGGAAATCTCAGAACTGTCCTAATGATCTGTATGTAGGACAGAATCACACAGACTAGGGTCATAACAAGTGCAAATACTGCTCCAAGTATAGCTATTTGTTCTATTACTCATGTATCTGAGCACAAGATTTTTAGTAAGGGACTTGCATCACAGCTAAAATGATCAATAGCATTGGACTCACAGAATTCAAGCTTAAGGATCAAACTAAATGGTGGGATTGTATTCACCAAGACACATCCCCAGCAAGACAGAACTAATAATGTACAAACTCTACTGTTTATGATGGACATGTAGTGAAGAGAGGTTTACAGATGGCCACATAACGATCATAGGACATGGCTGAAAGGAGAAAAAATTCTACTGCTCCCAAGAGGATGAAAAAGTACATTTGACACATATAAGCTCTCTACGTGATAGTATTGTTCCCAGTTGATAAACTGTATAGGAATCTAGGAATACAGACAGAGGTAAATAAAATTTCTAAGAAAGAAAAATTTTTCAGGAAAAAGTACATAGGGGTTTTAAGGTGAAGGTCCATCAGTGTGAGGATAATTATAGTCAAATTCCCAATTATTCTCAAAATGTAAGTGAGAAGTAGAAAGATAAAAACCAGAACTTGAAGTTGTGGGTCATCAGTCAGCCCCAGCAAAATGAAAGTTCTTATTCTGTGTGATTTCTCATCACTGACTCTTGATATTTAGCTTCATGTAAAATCAAGATTTTTGGAAATGATACAGATTCAAATTAAGTAACAAAATCTGTGCAAGTAGAAGTCATGATAAGCAGCCTATATTTATTTTTCCCTATACATCAGAATCATTAATGCCACTACTACAATAGCCTTACTGAATTTCACATGCATAAGCAGTACAGAATTTCTTAGACGTCATGTTATTTTAAAGAAATCCAACTTTTTCTTTAATCATTTGCTGTGCCTCAAAATTTACATATGTATTTGCTTGTGGCTCATTATATAAATTGAATTTCCAATTGGTTAGATAAAGATGTCATTTCACAAGGCAATTAAAAGTTCTTTGCTGAAGAGCAACTCTGCATATAGGATACATGCAGAGATTTAAAAATATAAATTGCCTCCATTACTTGTATCTGAGGATTCCTCTTACAGTATGATGCATATCCTGGAAAAGAAACATAGAGCAATGACAAATATTATGTCCTATAGTACTAACTATATTTGTGATAAAATTCATAGCTGAGGACACTGCAGGAATAGTTTCATATAGTTTTATTTTATATTCATTTATTTCAATGGAGCCACTTGAAAGCCCCAGAACCTAATCTGAATTTACAAATATTAAATTTTTTTCTGAAATTTACTTTCATGAGTTTTTAAAATCAGTGCAGGTTGTATGTCAGCATTTTGTACATGTGTATAACATACTTTGATTGTTTTCCCCGCTTCATTACACCCTTCTGCACTCTTTCCTCCTTTACTTTATTCAGTTCTTATTATCTACCTGTCTTTTTTCCTACTTTTATTTCTACTCATATTTTTAATTTTTTAGATTACACACAAAAGTAAAAGCAATATTTAAATTTCTGAGTCTCTGTTTATTTCCCTTAGTATAGTGATCTTCATTTTCATCTATTTCCTGCAAAAAACATATTTTATTCTTCATGACTGAATAATATTGTTTTGTGTATATACATTGTCCTTTTTAATGTTTTCAGCTGATTCTGGAAATTAATGTCTCCTCAGTTTAACCCCAACTAGTTAGACATTAATTTTCTTTGTTGCAGAGTACATTTTCAATTCCCTGCAACTTTTCTGAAATCTAACAGAATTTCATTTCTATTGAAGCCAATGAGGCATTTCAGTTTTACCATGATTGGAATTGTCACAACATTAAAAGAAAAAGCTAAATATCTTTTAAATGGATTATCTTTCAGTAATCCAATTTTCCTCCTAGATTTATATCTCTTCTTTTCTTGTCTTTTGGCCTTATCTAGTCTCTAATTATATGTGAAATGCTGATGTTCCTCAATATTGTAACTTCAGATTTTTTTTTTTTAATACCAGGGATCAAACTTATAACCTTGCGCTTGCCAGGCAGGCACTGTAGCCACTGAGCTAAATCCCCAGCCTATAACTTCAGATTTCTTGTTTTCTACTTTTTATTCTTCCATGCTCTCCATGGTGCATTAGACCTAGCTAACCTAGCTCCATTGATTTATCATTTGTAAGATGTGTCCAAGACCATATCTATTTCTTACAGAAATAGCTAGGCACAAAAATTGTTCCTTTTGATATGCAGAAGATTCATTCCAGGGCCTTGAACAGATGCCAAAATCTGCCACTTGTCCACACATATCAAGTTCAATATTTCAGTGCTGCATCAATTTCTGCATCTTGAAAGTAAAAACATTTCCCCATCCCATCAATACCTTCTTTATTATTTCTTGATACTGTAACCTCTTATGTAACCTACACATCTCTTCATGGAAACTATATTCTTTTACTTTTCCATTTTATCACATGAAATTTCCTTACCTTTCTTCATAAACTGCCTTGAAGTCCACAAACATTGAATACCTGTTAATTCTTTACATTATATACCAGCTCTTTCCCCTGATTAGGGAAATCTTTTAACTGAATAAGTCTATTAGTCTTTCAGATTTCCCTTAACTGTTAGTTCTTTAAGGATATCTATATTTATCCATGCAGAAAATGTAAAACTATGCTCCTATGTCATTTCAAATATCCATTAATTATAGTTATACCACGTTGTAATTACATTCTGTATTGTCATTATATATATTCCATATTATAAGCCTCTCTAAAGTCAATATACTGATGGGAAAGATTACTTTACACTTACAATTTTAAAAAAAAACACATTTATTTGGCTGATATTTTCATGGTTTCAGAAGTTGTAGACTGTGGTTAGGTGTCTCCAAACATTAAAATTAGGGCAGAAAAGTTTAGTAGAGGAATACTGCTCACTTCACTGAGAACAGAACTTGAGACGTGTATATACATAAAGAAGAGAAATGAGAATCTCAAAGAAATATCTATATTTGCATGTTTATTGCAACCTGAGTCACAGTAGTCAAAATATGGAAACACCCCAAAAGTACACGAATACATAAATGAATTAAAACCTGTGACATCTGTTGGGACATTATTCTATCTTGCAATGTGCACTAACAGTGATCAACCTGGGACATATTCTACAAAGAGAAATGAGTCAATTTCAAAGGAACAAAGACTGTATGATACACTTACATGAAATGTGTAAAGTAGAAATACTGATAGAAGCAGAAAGTTGTGAACAGTGGTTGCCAGAGACTGGAGGCATATGGAAATGGAAAGTTGGTGAATAGCTATGAAATTTCAGTATGGGAAATGAATGAGTCTAGAGACATATTTCACAACATGATGCTTATTGTTAATATTATATTGTACACTAAATAAACTTAATAGTGCTATATCATGCAAAAGGTTTTCTCCAAAATATATCATGGCAGAAATAAAAACAATGAAAGCTAAAAAGAAATACAAGTAATCTTTAAAAGGAGATTTGTGCAGCCTTAACTATCCTGACAAATTCATGTATGCATGTTTATGCAAGCATATGCAAATTGAATATATAAAACATGTTCAGTTTTTGTATATAAACTACCAGAGCTTTGCTAAATTTTTGAGTGAAGATATGTGTGTTCTTCTAAATTATCAGTGCACTATCCTCTCAGAGTCACAAATGCAGGTGAGATAGAGTTATGACAAAGTAATGTTCATTTGATAATCTTCATTCTCTATAATCAGGTTTCAAACTTTAAACTTCCTTTTCTCTGACTCCCTGAAGTCAATAGGGAGTTTGTGTTTATTGCTGAATCCTTCACCCTCCACATTCACTTGACACAGTTCTTGCCAAGAAATGAAGCACTCCGAGTTTGTCAATCTCTCCTCCAACTCACTAGAGGAACCTACTTAAGAGTGTGTCAAGTCTTCTCTCCACATAGCTTTAGAAAATACGATGCAAGTTTTTTTCCAAATGGAACTATTATGTTTAGTGGCAAGTTTTATTGGTCAGGCCCCAAGCTAGACTCCATCTCACAAAGGCAATTTAATTTATAATAACATTATTACCATAATTTTATGCAATCTTCTAAATTTATTTTTATATGTCTTGCAAAAATGCATTCACTTTTTTAGGTTATTTAATATATGCAATTTTCTGAGCTAAAATTAGGAAAGATATTTGTCACAAATGTTCCTGAGAACCAGACATAGCCAATACATTTTCACCAGGACATAGCAGAATGTGGTCACATGCTACTAAAAAGAATAGAACTAAAAAGATTGTAATATGGTGATCAATAGTTTCATGGCATATTTAACATGTGAGAAATCACATAGGCTAAGAAAGAATTTTGCTGCTCAACACTGACATCATCATCTAAATAGCACCCCAGTGCTGTTCCTTATGCCAGGAGGAATAAACTTATTTCTATATTTGTATTATATTTTAGGTTGACTAAAATATTTGTTGGTGTCTCTTATTGACATTTCAGATACATTGTGTAGTTTATCTCTGAGCATTATATGTATTTTTCAGCAAATAAAAAGACTGTGTTTCTTTTCATGGATTAGTAACAACTACTAGACCTCAGCCAGAATTATTTGTAATTTTGCCAGTGAACATATGTGCTATCTAAAAACAATTATTGGGTTTTGCTCTTTCTTAATCATTAATTGGAATTGTTTCCTCATGAGATAACAATTAGTTTGTTATAGGAATTATTGTCTTACCTAGCTTACTGTTTAAAAATTCATGTAAATAAGATAAATCCTCCGCATTTAGAAAAATGGAGTCTTCCTTTCTATGGACATGTGCCTTATAAAATCCCATGAGATGCATATGACAAGCCTGAGCTTTCTCTTAAGGGAACATTCTGTGTGCAATAAAAAACAAGGGGAATGTTGGAGACCTTGCATAAATAAGCTGAAGATGAGCACAAAGCACACTGGCTAATGTTATTACAATGACAGCCTGAGAGATTCTCAAGGTTTCTCATTAAATATTAGAGTTGATGCTATTAACTTTAATATTATGCTACTAACCTCAAAGAAGAGGCCTCCTGCCTTCTCTCCCTACTCTCCCTCCTTAGCTTCCTCCCTCCCTCTCTCCCTCTGCATAACTGTTAAGCTAATCAACAGATTATCACAGGGAAACAGTCAGAATCTTCATTTTAAAGTTCTCAGATATTTACATCCTTTCAGTCCTCTTAGCTATCCTATTTTTGACGTTGTGAGGTGAAATCAATGAATCATAGTTCTCTTTTACATAAATAAAACTGTGTGCTAACAGTTTATTATAACTTGATTGATCTTTGTTTATTAAGAACTTATTCTCTATTACTGCAGAGGCCAAATTCCAAGGAGTAGAACAAGCTCAGAAATCACTCAACACTGACAATTTCTGTAATCTCATTTTTCTTACTTTCCCCCTTTTGATACACTCCAAGCAAAATATGTCTTGGTGAAAGTCTCCTTAGCCTTGACAGTCATATGCAGTACTATGTACTGTGAACAAGAACAAGGAGCCCTTTCACAGAGAATAATTTGTCTCACTTATCTGTCAATGGGATAATTTTATTAAACAAATAAGAGAAAGAAGTATTTCTACTTAATTTTTCATTATAAATATGATTTACAATTTAGAAAAAATTGAAATTTTATGCGGTGTAATACAATATATATATTTATAAGGATTTAACAGTTACATTTCTGCATGAATTTTAACATACATTTCATGAGTAACTGTGAATTACTGCCTGTGTGTGACCACATACACATGCATAGATGTAGCCTGGACTTGGTGTCAGTCTTTCCAAAACACTGCTGAGTAGCTCAAAACAATGTTCACTAAAATTTTAAGTATTAATAATTTGAAAGAAGCTTAACAAAACAACAGGAAAATACACACACACACACACAAAAAAAACTTTGCTTCTTATCTCTAAAAAGTGTTTCTCTTGCTTAGAGTACTTACTCTTGATATTACTCATGATTTTACTTAGCAGCTCCTTAGTTTGTTGAATTGTGTTAAGAACAATGTGTCTTGTACTGGAAAAGCATTGCCTAAATTTCATCAGCTGACATTCTTTGTGCTGTCTTTCTTGAGGAGTTCTAGTTTCCCATTATATTTTTGTATCTTTACAGACTCTTAATCTAGACCTTGTAAAAAAACCTTTTGGAGCATTTCTGTCATGAAAGCAATAACATCCATTGTGAGGGAGGAAAGCAAAAGAATTTTCTTTAAGTTCTCAAGGTAAGATGCTTTCTTTTTTTCTGAGCAGAGAGTTAAATTTGTCCTCCAAAAGTCACAACATTTATGTTTTCTGTTCTACTTACCTAGGATTACCTGCATGAGTAAAGTATTCTTAGCAGATTCAAGCATCACACTAATGAACCTTTAAAAAGAACATCGTTAATTAGCTTTAGAAAGAAAAATAAAGTAGGCATCAGGAGACAGGTTATCCTTTGAGACAGTAAGATAGAAAACTAGAATCACATAGAGGCTAAGCACTCCTCCATATGGGAAAAATTAATACAAATTTGAATCAATTCCATGGTGCATATGCTAAGAATATAATATGTTTTTAATAAAAATATATGTCTTAACCTAATCCTCCACAATGGAATATTTGGTAAGGCAGCTGTTATATATGAAAATTCTTAATAACCAATGTTACAAAATCAATTCATAGTTAGTCACCAAATAAGTCACATACATTCCAAGAACAGGACACATGTACAAGTCAGATGTATCATTTATTCTCTGTATAGAAAATGTCTTATGATAGCATTACTACAGTGGTGACTCTGAGAACATTTCATAGAGTGAAGAATCACTATTTTAATGGATTCTTCCTTAGAAATGACTGCACATAAGATTTTATGTAAGTATATATGAAACAATCATCTCAAACTCACGGTGAAGGTTTTTAAAATATATAAAGTTAGGGTACGGAAGTTTGGTTAGAAAAAGTTAATTAATTGTCAACTTGAGTGGGAATGTACAGCCTATTTGAATCAGCATGGTTGTTGGAAGAGCATAGAAGAAGAACCAGAGAAAAGGGTTTCAGCTGATCTTTGGGAGGGCTTGCTTGTGACTGCTTTTCTTCAGGACAGTTTCTGTGGTTTTTCTTTGAAGGAGCTTTCATTTCTTTCTATAGCGAGCTTCAACTTTCAAAATTAAAGTCATTTTGGACTTCATCGCCTGATTTCCAGTGCAGATTCCTTAATTTCCAGACTCATATTCCTTGCCTTTCAGAACAGACCCCAGCTTGCAGCAGGGCCATTGGGCCTTTCTGGTGAGATTGGTAGGTCTCCTGTCGCAGATCCCTCAGGTTCCTAACAAGGACTTGCACAGGACATTGCAATGAGTTCCAAGCCCAGGACTGGATCCTTCAGGTCTCCTAGGGTTCTACATCTAGCAAGCAATAATACATGGGTAATGAAAAAGGGAAATAAAAACCACAGGTTTCATATAAACTTTATCAATAATATGTTTCCTGCTTTCTCCACACCCTAAACACTTATTGGTTTTTGTCCTTTTGTTGTAGCCATTCTAACTGGAATAAGATGACAGCTCAATGTAGTTGTGTTTTTTTTTTTTTTTTTGCATTTTCTTGATGGTTGCTGCTGCACATGCTTGCTCACAGCTGTACCCCCAGCTCTCAGGAGGCTGAGGCACAGGATGACTGTGAATTTGAGGCCAACTGGGCTACAGAGTGAACTCAAAGCCATCCTAGATTACACAGCAAGAGCTTGTCTCAAAAAAAAAAAACTGCCATCTTTGGAAGGCTGATGAAGTTGACAAGTTTTCAAAACTTTGTTGGTCAGTTGAATTTCACTTTTTCAGAAGTGTGTATTTATATTCTTTGCTCATTTTTCCACTAAATTTTATTTTGTTTTTAAATTAGAAAATTTGCTTATTTGTAATAAATATCAACCCTTTTTCAGGTGAATTGTTTGTAAAATTATTTCTCATTCTGTGTATTTTTATTTCTTTTGCTGTGCAGAAGTCTTTAGCTTGGTGCATTCTAATTTGTCTCTTTTGTTTTTGTTACCTATGTTTCTGTGATTATCTAAAAAATTGCGGTCTATTTTGATATCTTGAGTGTTTCACATTTTATTTTAGCAGTTTCAGTCCTTTATTCAAGTCTTTGATGCAATTTGAGTCTATTTTTGTATAAAATGTTTCAATCTTCTCAATATGAATACCCAGTTCTCTCAGCACCACTAAGTAAAGAGGCTGTCCTGTCTTTATGCTTTTGGAACTTTTTGAAAATCAGTTAGTTATGAAGTATGGAGTTATTTCTGAGCTCTCTCCTGAGTTTCATTGGTATTTGTCTGTGTGTTTCTTTTAATACCAATACCAAGCTGTTTTGTTTACTGTACCTCTGTAACATATTTTAAAGTTATATAGTGTATAATACCTCCAGTGTTTTTCTGTTTTCTAAAGATTAATTTGATTATAGGTTTTTCAGTGGTTCTCCATAAATTTTAGAATTTTTTTTCCTAGCTCTATGAAGAGTGTCACTAATATTTTGGTATACATTGTATTGAATATGTTGATCATTATAGGTAGTATGATTATATGAATAATTTTTATTCTTTCCTTGAAGATGATACATCTTTCCCTTAGTCTGTATCTTTTTCAAATTTCTCATTAATAATTTTTAGTTTGCCTTGTAGAAATATTTTATAACTTTACATAACTTTATTCTTTAGTATTTTATTTTTTGTTTTATATTGTTAGAAAATTATTGACTTGATTTATATTAATTAGCTACCATCATGTAGCAATATTACTGATTTTTATGTTAATTTCACACCTAAAATGTGAAAATGGTTCAACATAAGCAAATCAATAAATGTAATATGCCATATAAACAGACCAGAAGACAAAAATCACATGACCATCTCAACAGATTCAGAAAATCTTTTGATTAATTCCAGCACTCATTTATGATTAGAACCATACAGAAAATTGGGATAAAATCTTCACCTCAATCTGATAAAACCCATCTATGACTAACCAATAGCCAACATCATACTAAATGGACAAAAACTGAAAGCTTTCACTCTAAAATCAGGAACAAGACAAAGATATCCACTACCACCACTCCTTTTCAATATAGTTCTGGAAACATTAGCCAGAGAAGTTAGACAAGACAAAAGAAATAAATGGAGTAAGGATAGAAAATGAAGAATTTTAATTATCATTATTCATTGATAACATGATACTCTATGTAGACATCCCCAAAACATCCACCAAAAGACTCCTAGAATTAATAACCAAATTCTGTAGCATAGCTGTATACAAAGGTCAATACTCAAAACTCAGTAGTATTGTTCTACACAAACAAACTCACTGAGAGAAATTGGGAAAACAACACCCTTCACAATAGCATCCATAAAAATGAAATACTTAGGAATCAATCTAACAAAATAAATAAAAGAGAGCATTCCAGGCAGCAGGGAGAGAATAGCAAAGTACCAGAAACTTCTGTGCACCAGCAGCGACAGGGCCTGCCAAGAGGGAGGGGCCCAGGAAGGAGCAGCACACTTCTGTGAGCCCCGAGCTAGCAGCAGTGGGGGTGGCGCCCCATCCCCAAGCAAGTGACTGATTCAAAAGAATGCCGGATGAGGTGATAGCAATTGAAGTAAAGAAGGACTTAATCCTTGTATAGTTTGATTGATTCTGCAGACCTAAAGCCAGTAGTATAAGCATTTATTTAGAGTATACCAATATGTAATATAGTGATTATTCTGGATTTACTATTGTCTTGTTTTTGCCAAAGTTGTTCTCGTTTTGTTTTGTTTTGTCCTATTCTCTTTAAAAATAAAATAGTTTTGTTTTGTCTTATTCTCTTTAAAATAAATTTTAAAAAAAGAAAGTAAAGGATCTATATATTAAAAATTACAGTACTCTGAAAAAGGACGTTGAAGATGATATCAGAAAATGTAAATATATGCTGTGCTCATGGATAGGAAAAAAAGAACACCATGAAAATGGCTGTACTCCCAAAATTGCTAAAAATCTTGCTTTTTAAAAATATAAATACACAATATACTGTAAAAATTCCTTCATGGACTTATGGGGTCTGAGAAGTCCCACAATCTGCATTCATAATGGAGAGCTAGTGCAATATTACCATTCCAAGTCTAAAAACCTGAGAACCAGGAAATCCAAGGTGTAAGTCATAGTCTGAGAAAAATAAAGCCTAATAACTCAAACCATCAGGAAGAGAGGCTTGAATTCTCCTCCTCTTTTCTTAATTAATTTATTAGTACATTCTATATGTATATAATAATCACATTCATCATAAGCAATTTGTACCTGTACATGATACATCTCGATTCTTTTTTCCCACTCCCCTCCCTTCTCTTCAACTCCTCTTTCCCTCCTTACTTACCAAGACTTTGTTTCCATTTTCCCTTTTTTCTCCTTTTCTTTTCCCTTCCTTCCTTTATTTCTCCCTCTTTCTAGTTCCCTTTTCCATCTGAACATTTTGTTCCTATTTCACAGTGTTTATTGTACAGTATTTATTGCACATTTACACTGTCAGTTTGCACACCAGAGAAACGATGGGATATTGGAACATGTGTGTCTGATTTACTATTTTAATGTTTTACTCAAATACTTATATATGACAATCAGAGTTGAAATACACAAGTGATTTAAATATGTCATTTAGTACTACCTTAAACATCCAGACGAATAACACGCATTAGGTCTTCCTAAATTATAGATTTATAGATGTTAAGGAACATATCCTGTGTTTCACAGATTTCTGTTTGTTAAAATGATTATTTAGTACACTTTCACATTTCCACTTATCAAGTAAACTATTAAATATAAATGTATATATTATCTATACATGAAAGAGAGAGGGAAATAAAAAGTACAAGAAGAGAAATAAACAATGTTGTATAATAAATTGAACAGAATGAAAAACAGGTGAAATATGACATGAGAATGACCTGACAATTCTTACCTCTTTTCAAAATATTGATTGTTAAATTTAAATGTCAAACTCAAAGTGCTATGTTCAATTCACTTACGTCAAAAGTATGCAGTGCGTGAATACTACATGAAAAAACCAAAACTTCTTTCTCCTCCAACATATTTGCAAATTCCTTCACAAAGTCTTGATGTTTCATGTCCAAACATTCAGTAAAATATTTTCATCATGGTTTTCTCTAACATCTGTAATCCTAATATATTCCACCTATCACCTTAGCATCATTACCTTTTAGTTATAATAGAAAATTTTTCTAAAATTTGTTTTTGTAGACTATTTTGACATTTCTGAAAGGGCCATTTATATTATTCTCCCCTAGTAAGCAACCAAAAATAGAGCTTTTAATGTGTTTTGCTTCACTTGATTTCAAAATATTCTTTAAGGCAGATAAATTCTTAATGACTTTCGGGATAAGTAATAACAGGACACTAATGAATCTGTGTATAAGATCAAGTTTGACAATACCAATTTAATTAGTTGATTACACAACTTAAGTCCCAGGATAAGAGTTGGAAATTTTCCATCAGTACATTAGCTCAATATTTGAGGAGTGATGAGGACCAGCAAAAAAAAAAAAAAAAGTAAATATTCTCTTATTTTCATATGCCTAATGCATCATTAAGACTTGGGTAAAATAAGTTAAAAATATAAAAGGTGAACTCATTCATAAGTCTATTAAAGAAAAGTTGTGAAACATTGCTGAACCACTAAAGATTATTATGATCCATAGTTGCCACTAATACACACATACAAGGAATATCTCTTGTCCTCAGTTGAGCTAATATTCATTTAAAATTGGAAGCATCTCAGACTTCACTTTTATATTTTTTATTATTTCCAAGCAGATCAGCATAAGCATGCAGGGTAAAGAATGGGCCAGCAATGATGTTGGAAGAATTAGTGGCTGAAAATTTGCTGATTTTGATTCCAGATATGAATTACAAACCAGAAAACTAAAGAAACTATTCTTAGTGTAAACTCAAAGAGACCTGCATAAAGCACATATGGAACTGCTGAAATCAAAAACAGAATCTTGAGTGCAGCAAAGAATAAAAGGACCCATCACATACAAGGAATTCTCAATAAGTCTACCTTATAAGTTTTCAATGGCAACCATGGAGGGCGTAGCTTTCTTGCTTCCTTTTTTTCCATACCTGCATCTACACTTGTTGTCCCCATCCCTTTTGTTGTTGTTGTTATTGTTGTTGTTATTGATCACGATAGCTGCTATTAGGTTATGGATCACTGTTGTTTTGAATTGGGTCTTCCTGATAACCAGTGATATCAAAAAATTTTCATGCACCTCTTGGCCATTATGTCTTTTTGGAAAGTGCCTATTCAGATCCTTTGATCATTTTAAATATTTTTTTAATATGATAAATTTAGAAGTTCCTCTGCACTTTGAATATGAACATTTTAACATGGTTTTCAAGTATTTTTTCCATTCTATGCATTGTCTTCCATTCTATGCATTATCTATTTATTTCCTTCCATTCTATAGAAACAATTTATAGAAGTCTGGGGTCCAGTCATGTTTAAGTTTATAGTCTATCTCAAATTAATGGTTGTATATACTATAAAATAAGGATGCAATTTCATGATTTTGAATGTGGATATTGAGTTGGCTGAAGTCATTTATCCATGATTTTATCCTTTCTGTATTGTATATTTTGATTACTTTATTAAAGATTAGTTGATCACATATCTCTGCTTTGTTTCCAGACTCATTCGGTTCTGTTCTTCTATTGCCTTTATTGATTTAATTATTGTGATCTATAATGTAGTTTCAAATCATGAAGTAAGATGCTTACACTTTTATTCTTCTTTTTCTTGCTAGCTTTGACTATTGGAGGTATTATGTGGTCCCATATCAATTCTAGGAGCCTTTTAAAATACTATTAGAATTTTGATAAGGATTGCATTAAATCTGTAGTTTGCATGGGTAATGTGAATATTTAAACAATATTAATTATTCTAATCCATAAGCAATGATTTCTTTCCATTTCTTTATTTCATGAATATTCTACATTTCGGTAATTTTTTAAAATTTAACAGATTTATTCATAGAAGATTTCTGAAAAAGAATCAATATTTCCTTTCTTATTTTGAATATTTATGATTTTTTCTGCCTTGCATGTTTTAGTATAAGCTAGAATTATTTGGTTTTCATTTGCGTAAATATAGCTGCACCATTGAATAATATTTTAATCTTTCATTTAATATATATTTTCTTCATGGCTTTGACTCAATCATTTCATACAATTGTTAATTGAAATGTTTCTACCATGTTATTGAGGATTCAGTCATGGCAATATATTTTGAGATCTTTTAAGAATTTTTGTTCTCTGACATATTAAAAACAATGTAATAATCAGGTATCTTTGTGTTTCTCTTCTACTATTTAAAAAACATTGCAGTGTTACTTCATTGTAGAAGAATTTTGCACAGCATATATGTATATATCTCATGGAGATTTTGATATATTACAAAGTATTTAGAAGACTGTAACATTTTAATACATTCTTATGCACCTAAGGCTTATAATAAACTTGTAAAAAGTCTCGGAAATATTTTGGAGGCATAGCTGTTGGTATTTCTTAACAATACATTTTATATCATGTTATCTTAAGCTTGGTGAACATTTATTAATATTATTCCTCACAAATTCAAAAACTTTTTTATAATTGCACTTAGCACTATTACTAGTTTAGTACCAAAAATTTATATGTTTATTACATTAGTAGTTTTAGCAACATCACAATCATATAAATTTTATGTTCTATTTTCATATTTTAATACTATAATTCTGTATTCAGCAGTTTTAAAAAGTACAAGCCTGTAATTAGCTTAAGTTAGCTTACTATTTTCTTTACTTTTAAATTAATTTCATTTTTTTGTATTTTCCCCAAATTTATTTTTTTTAAATTTCCGGTTCTGAATTTCACATTTATTTTCAATATTTTTATTTCTATGAATTAAATAAAATGCACTACTAATAATCACTCTGAAAATTATAATGGTTCACGAGTTACCTTATTTATCTGAATACTAATAATTGTGCTAAAACATCATTATGTGAATTTTAAAACATGTGTAAGTCTTAAATGAATTTGCAGTAATTTAATGGAATGTTTTTTATGATCTCCCACACATTTTACTTGATGTAGAAATTGTAAGATAAAATATCAAAATACAAAGTCACTATATTTATCAAATGCTGTCATTTCTAGTAACTGTCTAAAGGAGTTTACTGAAGTAGGTAGTCTTCACCTACCACACTACTGTTTCAAAATTCCTTTTTTATTTAACAGAAAATAGGTAATCTGCAAAGATGTGGACATATATTTCTGATGAAGCACAATTAGTGGAAGTATAATTTGGACAGCTTAAAAAATCTATTTTCACAGAAGATCATTTTTGTAATCTATTTTTCCTTTTTAGATTCTGAATATCTTATACAATAGAATAAAGAATAAAACCAGCATAGAGATAGAAGCTTTTCTTCAAAATTATCACAAAACATTGTTTTCTAAATTTTAAAATTGGTTTTCATTTTATTCCTTAAGGTTTGTTGCTCTGAATTTTCTTTAGGTTGTTTCTTTCAAGCAGGATTTCAATAGGTGATGTAGAGTTTACCATGCATCTTCTACAGTCAGTACCAATACTTACTTTAAAGACATAGCTTACAATCCCAAAATGTTTGATGTGTATGAAATAAAATAAAATAAGTTGGAAAAATTATAAGAAAAATCACATTTGAATATGGAACAACATTTTAAAAAGAAGCTTTGAAATGATTGTGAAATCTTTTAGCAGATTATAATATTTTAATTGTTTGCCACCCATTTCCCATACATTATTTCCAGTCTTTCATATTTATCATTTGCTATGTACTAGGTCATTTACTTTTGTATTATGCTGGATGGTTAATATGTGTATATTATTTCAACAAGAAAGCTCTTAACATGTTCTAAATTTGTTTGTGTGCATTATTTCTTTATATGTGCCAATTTTGTATTTATTTATAGTTTCACATTTTATCATGATTAGTGCTTGTTGGATGATTAAAAAGTAATTTGGTAAATTCCTCAGGGACCTGTTTCATCTACTCATTCCTTAGAGTGTAACCAAAGGGATTCAGCATAGGAGCAACAGAGGTACCAAGAGACTGCTACAAGTTTAGCTAGAACTACACCTTATTTTGAAGACTTTTTTTATATACATAAAAATATAATTTATATAAGACGTAGAAACCACAGTCATACATTAGCGGCTAGAAAAGACTCAGTGAAGACATTAGAACTAGTCTAAAGAAAGAGTATGTGGGAGAAAAATCACGAAGACTAAATTTACCATGAGCCTGACTATGACTAAGGAAAATGCCATAAACTCTAGGAACTTTAAGTCTGTGCATAGAAAAATCAGAGATGAAGAGGTCAGTAATATTAGAATTGTAGATATTCACCTGGAGACCCAAACTCATGGTGGAAAAGAATCTATGAGAAAACTAGGTAGCCAGAAACTGATTAGAAGTCTATTGCATACTTTGTTACTCATGATGCTTGTCTAATGTAGGTATTTGCAGATAGCCCTATAACCATTTTAAATATGAAAGACAGAATAAAAGAATCTGTTGATTCCAGAAAAATTTAAAATACATGGAAGCATTATAGGAAATGGTTGAGACCCCTTTTCAATGCTGATCAGAAATCCAGGAATTTCCAAGAGAAATTCCTGAAGAAGAAGTACATGGGAGTTTTCAAATAAACATTTGACAGTGTTAATGCAATGATGGCCAATTTCCACTTAGATTTAATATGTATGTGATTAATATAAAGAAGAATATTACAACTTGTAACTTAGTGTCATCTGTAAGGCCCAGGCACAACAAACTCTCTAATTGATGTATTATTTGACATGGATAAGCCCTGAGTTGTGATTGGTCTGTATGTAATAATAAAAAAAGAATGTCACCTCATCATACGACTTCATAGTTTTAGTACTCTTATTCTACATAAATAGCTACCAGATGTTTCCAACAAAAAATGGTAAACTAGATATCCATCAAAACTGAAAGTTTTATCTGTGTTTGGGACTGAAAGAACTAATCTCTCTCTTTTTTAATTTTTTTTATTTAAAGGGATAAAACAGAAAAAGGAGAGAAATATTACAGAATTTCAAAAAAACATAAACAGTAAGAAATCACTAGTTGATTAAATTACATATTGCTCTTTTAGAAATAGTCATTCAAGTTACAAAATTAAAGCACACAAAATGGACACTCAAGCAGTGAGACTGCAAACAGAGCTAACAAGAACTAAGAAATATGGGTAACAATCCTGCACAAATAAATACACATGCAGCTATATCTTTTATAGCACTTCCTATTTTCTCTTTTTTACAATAGCAATTATGCATTTTTATTTAAAAAGAAAAAAACAGGAAAAAGATAGAAATATTACAGAATTTCAAGAAAAGAAGATAAACAGTAAGAAATCACTAGTTGATACATTACATGTTGTTCTTTTAGAAATAGTTATTCAAGTTACAGAACTAAAGCACACAAAGTGGACACTAAAGCAGTGAGAGTGCAAACAGATCTGTTCAACAATCGAACAAGAACCTAGAAATATGGTCAGCAATCCCACACATCTAAACATACATGCAGCTATATCTTTTATAGTGCTTCCTATTTTCTCTTTTTTTTACAATAGCAATTATACTTTTTAAAAATTTTATTTAAAGAAGAAAAAAAACAGAAAAAAAGGGTAGCAAAAATACAGAATTCTAAAAGAAAGAAAGAAAAAGGAGAATGAGAAAAAGCCCCACTAAGAAATCAGTAATTTATAAATTATGTACTGTCATCCTGGATATAATTGTTCAAGTTACAAAGTTAAAGGATACATAGTAAATATTCAAACAGTCAGACTACAAACAGTTCTCCTCAAAGATCCAACAAAGATTCAGCAATATGGTCATCTACTTTACACACTCAAACATACATGCAGTTATATCCCTTAGAGCACTTTGTTTTCTTTTCTTTTTTACAATAGCAATTAAACATTTTGCTTTTATTACTCTTGTAGTTCTTATTTACTTTTTACACTAGAGACACAATATGATATTTATAAATAGGATTCTTATTTGTTTCGCTAATGAGGATAGTCTCAAATTGTCTTCATTTGCCTATGAAGGCCTCAAGGTCATCCTTTTTATAGCTGAGTAATATTCCATTGTATAAAAATGCCACATCTTTTTCATCCACTCTGCATTTGATGGGTATCTAGGTCGTTTCCAATATTTAGCTATCACAAGTTGTGCAGCTATGAACATGGGTGCACTTATATCACTGTGATATTAACTTTTCAGTTCTTTGGGGAAAATGCCCAGGAGGGGGATAGCTGGATTGAATGGGGCTTCCAATCCTAGTCTTCTGAGAATTCTCCATATGGGTTTCCATGTACTGGCTCGACTTTGCCATGTTATGCTCCAGTTGTTTCTTTCTGCTTTTCCTCTTATTTAATTGCTTATCCTACCTGGTGGGTTCTTTCCATTGTTATTTTGGGGATTGTGGTCATTTTTATCTCTGTCCAGTATGTCTTTCAGTACTCTTTCTAGGATTGGTTTGGTGGACATGAATTTCTTCAGTTGTTCTTTGTCATGGAAGTATCTTGTTTCTCCATTAAATTTGAAGGAAAGTTTTGCTGGGTACATCAGTCTGGGTTGAAGGTTGTTTTCTTTCAGGGCTTGAAATACCTCACTCCAAGCTCTTCTTGACTTGAGGGCTTGTGCTGAAAAGTCTGCCGTGATTCTAATGGGCTTTCCTTGATAGGTGAGTTCTGTCTTTTCTCTGACAGCTTTTAATATTCTGTTTTTATGTTGTATGTCTGAGATCTTAATTATTATGTGTCTGGGTGTGGATTTATGTTGATTGTGATTGTTTGGTGTTCTATATGCCTCACTTATCTGCATATCAGATTCTTTCCCCATGTTTGAGAAATTTTCTGCTATTATTTCTGTAAATAGTTTACGTATGTCATTTGCCTGCACTCCTGTATCTTCACTAACACCCATTATTCTTATATTGTTGCTCTTGGCATCATCATGAAGCTTCTGGATTGTCATTTCATGCTGCTTTGTTATTTTTAAAGGTTCTATCCTTTCCTGATCACTAACTGTGATCCTGTCCTCAATGTCCCAAATCCTATCCTCAGCTTCCTTTATGCGGTTTTGCATGCTTTCAATAGAATTTTTTGTTTCTTGGATGTCTCTTTGAGTGTGTTTCATGAATTCTGCTTGTTTTCTATGTTATTCATTCAAAGTTTCAATCAGTTTCCCATGCTCATGTACTTTTTTCTCTAGTTCTTCTTTAGCTGCATTCAACAACTCCTTTACAAAAGTTGTTATTTCTATCTTTACATGGGAGACTACTTCTAATTTGCTTTCCTCTATAACCTGATGCTGTTGTATTTTTATTTCACTGGCTACCTTTTCAGAGATTCCAGGTGTGTTACTTTTGGGGTCCTCTATTTCAATGTCTCCTCTACTTGTTTCTGGTGAACTCTATGTTTGATACTGTATTTTGCTTTTTTGTTTTGTCATTTTCACTCTGCCTGGTGTTTTCTATGTGTAGGAGAGGATCACACACACTATTTTCAGACACAACAAAGTCATAAAGTTAGTTGTAGGGGGTTTTACTACTGGCCCTATTTATCCCCTGTATACCTTATTTTAGGAGTATACTCACCACACTGATACAGTCAATCTGATATAGTCCAAAGTTTGCCACCTGGGAGCAAAATTCCAAATTTTCTCACACTAACTGGATCCCACTGAGATCTTCTGATGTTGCAGGTGGGAGGGTGGGCGCAGCTGAAGCAGTCTAGGGCCTCCTCTATGTTCCCAGGTGCAGGGGAGGACCACGGAGGAGGTTCCGGGCAGCCTACACCTGATGCAGGCTTCGGCTAAGTTCCTGGTGGCAGGGAGGGACCATGGGGGAGGTTCTGGGGAGCTTACCCCTGATGCAGGCTTCCCTAATCTCTTTTTTATTACATTCAAAAAACTGTTTTACTCTCAGCTTTGAAAACTTTGTTATATATTTTAAATTACCAAGTTAACATATAGAAAAGATTTTTAACAGTCATAAAGATGGATAATAAAGATAAACATGAAACTTCATTTTGCTTAAGAAAGATTAAACAATTGTCAAAATATGTAACAACTCTGAAAAATTTATTTTAATAAATAAAAATTATAATTTTGGTTTTGAAATTTATTTGGGAGTCATAATTTATTTTTTCCTAAAAAAATTCTCCATTTATGCTTGTAGAAAAAAAACTGTATATAGTATATATGGAAAATTCAATGAAATCCTTCCCCTCTTGCCATTATAAAAATTGATCTTATTAGCTCTTCTGCAGTGAAATTTACACAACCACTATCTCAGTTCTTACTGATAAAAAGGCTACATTATAAATGTTTCAGTTTTTTTCTAATAATGACTCATATAAGTATAAAAATGAATCTGATTAATTTGATTAAAACTAAATACATTATTTCCAAACATTGTAAGTTTTGGAGCTTTGCTTTTGGAAAAAAGAACAATCTGATAATGTCATTTTCTTTCAAATGTGTAGTAAACAAAAAAATTGGAAAAAATGAAAATAACTATAACATCAGATAACATAATATGTAATGAACTTAATTTCTCCCTCTTCCTCCCCTTTTAATATAGAAAATACCAATATAATATTTATACTATTCCCATTATTCTTCATAGAAAGTTCTGTTAACAGGCTCATTTTCCAAATAAATAAATTGATTTGCAGAGGGGTTAGGTCATTTTCTTAAGATTCCATAGGATATGCAATTATTATAGTATCCATATTTGGTTTCTACTGCAATAATTCTAGTATTTATTCATATTTGCTTTCTACTGCAATAATTCTAGTTTTTATCACAGGCTAAACTTCAAATTTATTTAGAAAATTAAAGAATTAACATTTGAAAAATTTGTATGCAATTCTGACTAATACTTACCTCAAAATTGAATGGTTTGTTTTTAGCTCTTTGAGCTAAACTCTGCATTAATGCATCAATTATTTTGATTTAGTCAATCCAAACTCATATAGTTACAGAAGGAGTGTAGGCCAACAATTTGCGGTAATGAAAATCTTAGCAATCCATGAAGCACACACTCCAGCATCTAGAAGATACTTTTTTCCTCAGTTGCTGAGCATAATTTACTGGTATCAGTACTAGGAAAAGAAAAATCAACTAGGTAATTGTTTTTTTTTAATTTTAAGCAGAATAAAATCAAAAGAAATAAAATGGAATAAAGCCAATCAAAACAAAGCAGTGTGACATGGCACTTCAAAACAATTGAAATAAACAGTGGATTCATGAAAGAACCATGAAGTAGTCTATTTTAATGAATGGAGTAAAATAAAAGACATTAGAAAGTGAAAAGACGAGACTGAAATTCGGTAATAAATCCTAGTCTGTTTTTTCTGCATGAAGTAACACCACAGCGGATTAGCTGAGAAAATGCTATCTCCTTTCTGAGGCAAATGTTGTACATTTCTGAACTTGGCTGTCATGAATTTAGGGAGATCTAAGATTTATACGAGAAAATCATACAAGAATTGATGTGAAATAAATCAGGCAACCGTGGTTAAATATATCATTGTTTCTCTGCTGTGAGAAACTGGGAGGGTACATAAAGACCAAAATGTATAATTGATATTGGGAAACAGGATGAAAATGTTTAAATGGGAAAGTGAACAAGGGAGGGGAAAAAGAGAAAAGAAGGAAGGGAAAAGGTAAGAGAGAATGGAAGTTAAAAATGGAAACAAAGCTTTTGTAAATAAAAAGGGAAAGAGGAGTTGAAAGGAGGGTAAGGAACTGGGAAAAAAAGAAAAATAAAGATACATTGTATACAAGTACAAATTCCCTATGATGTGATCATTATATATATTTAAAGTGTACCAATAAAATTAAAAATAAAAAATTTGGCAAATGCATGGTCCCAACTTTCAGTTGATGAGGACAAAAATTCTGATTTCCAAAGTAACTACATTATAATATTAAAAAGTCCAATTTTCAAAAACAGTTTAAAAAGATAAAAGAAAATATGACTTATTTATTGGGTCTTAGGGGAGTTATAAATAAAAGAAAAAAATTCATAGGAACTCACCCTAAAAAGTGAAGACTTTAGACATACTAGATGATGACTATTGGTGATCCTTTCCATGGAAACAGTTATCAGAGACACCTGCAGTGAATTGTTGTCTCCTGCCTAGAGTTACAACACATGGAGGGAAAGGAAGAAACAAGAATTGCAAGAAAATAGAACTCTAGGACAATCAGTGTTCTCTGGGAACAACGACTCAGAATCTCCAGCTAGCTACCATGTTATTTAGCAAGGGGAGGGGTACAGTGTTTTTCCTGAAACAGCATAGAAGTAGTTGTTACATGAGCAAATTAAACATAAAGGAAACAAATTAAGATTTATCTTCACATCTGGGTGCTAGCTTCCCTATATTGCTCTCAGAAGAATTCACTCTACTCTGTGAGCCTCACTGACAGTTTCACTCATTCAAAAATGTTGGTTTCTCTAAGGAGACAAGTCCAGCAAATGAGGTGCAGTGGATGAAAAGAAAACAAGAAAGACAAAATTATGGGATCAGAGGCCAGGTTCTGCCTCAGAAGCAAGATTTCCAATCTGTTTCTTTTTCTTATTAATCAGTAATGTAAAGCACGGAATTCATTATTTTTCCATTTAATGGGAACATTTTCCTTTTGAGGCTGATGTGGTGACAAGATGATTAAATTCTTACCAGCAAAATTTCTCTTCTGACACAATCTTGCTTAAAGTATGGCCTGGGCAGTGATGAGACACTGCACTAAGACTAAACTAGAAAAAGAACAAAGTGAAAATGAATGTTAGACCCATTAATTTCTCTCCAAGAATGTTGACCTATCTTGTCTCAAAGAGTTAATGTGTATAGGTATCCTTATCTAAAACCAAAGAGTCTTCACTGCCCCCTGTACTTCTTGGCAGTGTATGTTGATGTGAACACATGCTTGCATTTTTTAGTTTTAGCTTGGCAAACTTTTTTTCAATCCACATTTTTGGTCCTCCATGGGTGATCTTGCATGCCAATGAAATCTCCCTGATCTTATCAGTGGGTATTTTATGATTTACTTTTAACTTTTTGGCCAGATCTAAGACTAAAATTTCCTCCAATCCAAAAGGATTCTCTCATTATCCATCTTTGTGGTATAAAGACTTGGAGATGACTGTCCTAGTCTTCTCAGTTTTCCAAGGGCTTGGGTTTTGAGTAAACTTATTTACTCTTTCTTTAATTACAGCAAACATCAGTTTACAAATGTTACTGTTTTTGAAATATTTGCTTCTCAAACAAAAGCACTGGGCAAAAATTTACTTCATGTCACAAACTCCACATCAGGAGACAAAGGCTACTGTGGCCATCTTCTCCAAAATTAAAAAACAACAACAACAACAACAACAACAACAAACAGATTAAGCTTGTGAGCCAAGGTATCACTGTATCATCATAAAAACAGTGAGTATTTTCTTTGTTAGATTGATTTTGAATTTTAGACATTTTCTAACCTATTAATACTCTATAAAGAAAATAGTGTAATATATCTGTGGTAACTACCAGTAACAATCTGCACAGAAAAGCTGTCAGGATTCTCATGTTACCAATTCAAGATTTTTTAAAAAGTCAATTGTTAAGACAATATAATTAAAAGTTTTCTTGGTAAAGGATAAATATAAAATATTTACTTTTCTTATTTTCTTATAATTTTAGGTTATATGTATACCAGACATTGCTACAATTTATATAAAATGCATACAAATTTAGATGTTTTTCCTATAAAGGGATTTTATTCATCACATTGGCATTGTAACTTAATGTTTAAAATGTTGCTTAAGCCATTATTTTCAAGTGATTAGGGTGTATGGGTACTATAAGGAATAAATATGTCTTTACTTCTCCCAAAACCAATTGTTCAGTAATGAATTAAACATTATAAACAATATTTTCATTAGCCAAATCTCCATATTCCTGTCTCAGTTCCTCTTTTGGAATGCAGAATGAGAGAAATCCTCCTGGCTCTGACACTTTGAAAACATAGGTTTTTATGCACCTATTATAATTAGACTCCATTTGAGCATCAGTATTTTTGGTTTCCCTATAGATAACATTAAAAACTTTTAATTAGCTCCATTATTTTATTTTAAGAGTTAATGAAATTAGTCAATTACCATGTTTTCCCAAATGATCCTAACATTCTTACACAAGTCCCAAGCAATTCACTTTTTATTAAAGAACAAAGATAATCCATGATGATGTGGAGACACAATTATTTCTATGCAAGAGAAAATAAGAAATTTAGTGACTGTATTAAAGTAGAAAGCAACAAAAACCAATGAACATTGCTATTTTGATACTAATAACGTAGATGTCTAGATTTTAAATTAGACTGAACAGACATGAGTTACTTTATTTGTTGAGGAAAATATGCTTGAAATTGTCATATATATGCTAATTAGAGAAAGAAAGAGAGAGAACTTCAAATTGTTGTGCTTGCTATTGAATATCTCTGGAATGTTTAAGTAAGAGGGGAGACAGAAAAGTATGGGTTAGAAAGAAAACAACTTTTCTGAAACAGCCACTCACATTACCTTTCTCATTAATAGCAAGAGGACTCAAATGTACCAGCAAACAAAATCTCTGTGGAATTCATGAAAAGTAAGTAATTTCATATTTTGTTGTTTGGTGTATAAAGGTATCACTATATATTCCAGCTTATTCTATTCTGAGTATGTTACCATAGGACAAAACTAATTAAATTCATAATTAGAGAAACAAAGAAAATATTTGTGAAATGCATGAATAGAGATTCAGTGTACACATCCAAACTAGTGGCTGTATTTTCTATTAGGACAGTAAGTTAATAATTATTTTCAATATTTTTAATAATAATATGACTGGTACTTTTTATATTTGGAAAAGAATTGAACACTTTATTATTACTCAGACTAAATATTTTGTTGTATAGATAATGTTTGTCGGAAAGCTGAATCTCACTGAACAATTAAGAAAACAAATTCTGAATTTTATGTGAAATTTCAACTTGTTATCTATATATTTATTTCAAGTCAAAAAATTAAAATTTTTTTCTTTTCAGTTGAAAAAATTCTATTTAGAAGTACCGTGTAACCAAAACACAGTTAGAATTATATCAACAGAAAATATTTATTAAATTGAATTATTAAAACAAATCTAAGATATTCATTGCAAAATTTCCAATTAGCTAAAATTATAAAAATGCAGATAGGTATAAGCAGAAGTACAAGACTTGCTGAAAGAAAATGAGAAAACTACTATTTTAACAATAAAGTGATCAACCAAGAAAAGGTAAAAATGTTTACTAGTGGAATTAATAAGAGCTCTGATCCCATACTTTTGACAAAAATTGAAAAGGTAACTAAAAAAATAATAAGCCTTTTTTTCCTGCAGCAAAGTAGATCTGAAAAGTTAAGAAAATGAGTATCAGAAAAGAAGGTGAAATAGAGGATTACCACTGCTGTTCTGACTGCTAGGTAAATAGTTACAACTATAAAGAATTTTTAAAACATATTGTGTTTCAATTGTGTTACTTAGTTCTTTATATCACTTTTGTCAATCTACTTAATGACTCCTTGTAAACAACAAATTATTTTTTTTTCCTTAGATCAGATGGAATTTAAAAAGAATTTAGCAAACCATACAGTAGTGACCACATTCATTCTTCTTGGACTCACAGAGGACCCAAAGTGGCAAATTGTGATTTTTCCTTTTCCTATTTTTAACATATTTATTGAGTGTCACTGGTAATCTAATCATTATCCTTCTCACCTTGCTGGATCCTCACCTCAAAACACCCATGTATTTCTTCCTTCGAAATTTTTCCTTCTTAGAACTCTCACTGACAACTACTTGTATCCCTAGATATCTGGTTAGCATAGTCACTAACGATAAAACTATCTCCTATGATGCTTGTTGCACTCAGCTGTTTTTTGCCATTTTCTTGGGAACATCAGAGTTTTTTCTGTTGGCTGCCATGTCCTATGATCGTTATGTGGCCATCCACAAGCCCCTTCATTATGTAACCATCATGAGCAAGAAAGTCTGCAACCTACTAGTTGTTGCTTGTTGGTTGGCTGGTTTGTTGGCTATCTCTCCTGGACTTATCATGGGTCTTGGATTGGAATTCTGTAATGCCAATGTCATTGACCACTTTTGTTGTGACTATTCTCCTGTTTTGAAACTGTCTTGCTCAGACACAGGGGTGATAGAATTGTTAAGTTTTATTTTAGCTCTGGTCACACTCCTGATTACATTGCTACTGATAACGTTCTCTTATGCAAAGATCATAAGAACAATTCTGAAGATCCCTTCTACCCATCAGCAGAAGAAGGCTTTTTCTACATGTACTTCTCACATGATTGTTGTGTTCATTTCTTATGGAAGCTGCATTTTTATGTATATCAAACATTCAGCAGAAGAAAGAGTGTCTTTAAAAAAGGGGATTGCATTACTAACAATTTCAATTTCACCTGTGCTGAATCCTTTTATATATACCCTAAGGAATAAGCAAGCCCTAAAGGATATAGTAAAAATAAGAAATACATTTACTCTTTTGAAATAATGGATTTTCTTTTATAAAACTATATGCCTAAAAATACTGACAATCGTAGTTTATACCAACTACCATTTTGAATAACTTCTTTTTATACTACTGAAATAACCAAAATCACTCATACTTACCCAGTTTTCTGTGGTTTTGTCTTTTTAATGGTATCATCTGTATCCTTGATAGTCTCTTAAATGTGAAGAATTACTTCATTCTATTTAATGCTCTGATTTTAATAATTGCCAAATATTATGCTTTGAATTCATTTCAGAAATGTCACTTATCTCTCATGGTTTTGTAGGAAAAATATTCCCACAATATAGATCACCTGGGAACTCCATACTTTTTCACATCTTATATCACATATTAGTGATTTATTAAAATTTGGATATTTTCCACAAAGGAGCCAATCTTTCTTTCTTCTCTCCTCTTATCCTCTCTTCTATCATTAACTCATTTCTTTTTTTTTGTTTGTTTGTTTTTTCTTCTTATTTCTTTCCTTCCTTTTCTTATTTGTTGAGTGTTTTTCATGCCAAATGAGTTAGCTTGCAATATGGTTTTATAAGGAAGATTCTTGTATACAAATTCCATTGCCATTCCACAATCACTTATTTTTATCTTCTAAAGAATTCAATAAAATATACAATTATCAAAATGGTATATGTACAATATGCTTTCCAATCTTGTGTACGTATGTATTATATCTATAACAAAACAAAATGAATTGGCCATTTTGTGGACTGTGGAGGGAGAGAACCAGGCCTCATGAGGAAGGGATCCCCTCCTGGAAACAATATCATTTTCATTGTTTTCTTGGGTTGAGTTTTATTGTCTTTTGTTTTGTTTGATTATGTTAAATCTGATGGCATGAGCAGGTATTTAAAAGATAGCAAGACATATTATGGTATCAATTTTGGATTTACTATTAGCTTATTTTAAAGTCTTCTATTGAATTCGTTGTTTTGTCTTTATAGTTTTTGTTCTATTCTGTTCTGTCCAATTTTTACTATGTCTGAAAGTATCTGCAGCTATTTTGAAAACAAGAGGAATTATGGTAACTATTGCTGATTTTATAAAGTTCTGAAGTCCTGCCTCACTTATACTAGTTTATCTTGATTGGTTTTAGTCTGTTTTATTTTCCTTGGTTTTATTCTCTTTAAAATAAAATTTTTTAAAAATGAAAAAAATTCAATCAATAACCAGCTCTGATAACCACATAATTACACTTAAATTTTTTCAAGAATGTGATTGTGTTTCTTATGAAAAAGAACTAATGAGGCATGAAATAGTGTGAAAAACATCCTGGCATTAGATTCACAACAGAAAAATTGGTTATGGCTCTTTGAGAACACAAAAGCATCCTAGTCTCACCCTATTTCATCATGTGTTGACATGAGCCTAAGAAATAGGACCCTCCCCTGACCATATTCAGTTAATATCCTGACATGAGTATCAAAAATATGATTCTGCTCTTATCACACTTGCTTGAATATTGACATGAGCCTGAGGAGGATGAGCTAAGTACTTTAATCCCAGTATTATTATATCACTAGCCTTGCAGTTTTGAGTTTTCTGGTGACTTTTGATGTCTATCCAGGTGGTTCTGTCTAGGCCCATATTAAAACAAAACAAAACAAAACAAAACAAAACGTCTCCCCTTCCCAAAATGAGGGTGGAGACTCACAGTTCACTGGAAAAAAAATCCACTTAATTAGCACTCCTAACCTCTCCCCAAATTCTATGAAAACAGATGAGAAGCCAACCCTAAATCTCCACTATTGTTGCCATCTCTGGCTCTGACTCATACTCCATTCTTGAGGGTATTGTTTCACTGCTGATAATTATCATCTATGAGTATTGTCCTCTTAGAATTCTCCCAGGTGTACTTTAAAATCCAACCTAAAGCAAATAGGTCTACTCTGAATCCACTTTTGTCTGTGACTACCCCTGTTTTGCACTGTATGTGCCATTTTAATAAATCTCTACTTCTCTTACTTCTCTGGGTCCTGCTCAATTCTTTGTTCAGGACACAACTAGACAGAGACCAACTGTCAAGTAGTACTAAAACATCCCTCTATGTTACATAACAGAAGCTATGCTGGTAGAAAAATAACTGTAAATTTTTTGTTAAGAATGAAACCAACCTTTCCTCTCAACCTCTGAACATAGAAGGAAAAAATTTGCACCTCTATTATTTTCAGATGAACTCAGTTTATTAAACTATCATCAGATGAGGTTTGACCAGGTATTCCAAAGAGAAGATGGAGACTTCAATCCATCCCCAGTTAACTGGTATGTTGTAGGGCCATTGACTCTGTCACACAAAAAGAATTTTCAAGAAGTCACTCAGAGGTTTATTAGGCAGAATTTTAAAAGTACACACTCAGAAAGAGTATAGTGCAGACCCTTGAGAGAGAGAGGTACATTATGGTTAGAGGTTGGGAGTGCACATGTGGTCTTGGGCTGCTCTCAAGATTGGTAATCTAGAGTTTGTATTTTTACTATGTTTCAGGCCATCCATTTTGTGAGATGGATTAAAATGTAAACCATCATCATGGGTTTGTGTTGAAGATATGATGCCCTGTTAATGGTGAAGTTTCCTTGAGGATGGAAGTTTGTGGGGGTAAAAGCAATTCACAGGTTAAAAGCAAAAAACCTCCAATGTTCAGGATTATGGTACTTTTAGAACATTTAGAAGTTTTGTAATGAGTTTTATGAAAGGGGAAAAAGAGAAATTGTAACCTTGAATAAGTTATGTGTGTTTTAGCTGTAGTTTCCTTAAAATTGCAATATGAGAATTACTGTAATTTTTCTCAAACCTTTTTACCCTTTCATTATTATCCTACCATAAGGTGATCTCTTCTAAGATTCTACACTGAGAGTTTTTTTTTTAATTTTCTTTCTCTCCCTTATATTTGATTATTTTCTTATTCAGTTAAATTTTAGTTAGCAATGCTTGTTTCAAAATCCTCATGTTAGACCCAGCCCCTTGATTTTTATGTGTATATTTCAAAACTGTTTTAATTTTCATAATACACTGATTGTTAGCTACAAGTATTATATGCTTAGGTAACAGACACTTTAGAAGACTTTCAAAAGTTCTCTACTAAATCCAAAAAGCCTTACCTTTTTCGCTTTAGCTCACAATATTAATTGAAACTTGTCATTTTTTGCATCTTCCAATGTAATCTTGACCTCTTTAATGATTTTTTTCAATTATTGAACTATTTACATCACTTATAATGCTGTAATATGAATTTTCAGGAAAATCAAGAAATGACTATCTATATTCTATGCTCTTTGACTAAAATTTTCAAAGTTACATTATTTCTGTGAACAGTTTTTTTTTCTTTTTAAACTAGGAATCTAATAGAGCACGATGTGTCTTTAAAAGCATCAACTATAATTTCTGGGCTTTTTTATTTGCAAGAGCACTCTAAATCACCAAGTCCATTAGTTCTGCATGGATTTAGATTGCATAGGTTCTGTTTAAATAGAATACAAGTGTCATTAATACACTGCCTCATTTACAAGGGCTCTCCTAATCTAAGAATTAAACTTATCTTTTCACTGTTCTCATAGCTAAGTGTATCTTGGCTCTCAGACATGTAAATACAAATAGAAAGTGCTCTAGTATCCCTTCTTTTCCTCATTATTTACAAAGGCTTTGTTTCCATTTTTTTCTGCTTTTCTCATTTTGCTTTCTTTTTCTTCCTTCCTTTCCCCTCACTCCCACTGACCCCACCTTCCTGTGCTGGTGTCATTTAATCTTAATGATGATTTCTTTTGCTGTTCAGAAACTTCCTGTATCCGCATTTGTCTATGTTTACCTCTATTTTGGAGTCCTATTAAAAACATCATTGCCTCAATATTTTAAAGTGATTTCCCTATTTATTCTTGTTTAATGTTTCAGATTTAAGTATAGTTTTCGTTTTTTCCAGGTATAATAGTTAGGCCTTTGAAATATTCTGAGTTGATTTTTGTGCATAGTAAGGAAAATTAATCTAATTTTATAACTCTGCATATACTTATTCTACTTTGTCAGAAGCACATATTGAAGTCTATCTTTTCCTTATTTTATATTTCTTTTTTTTATTTTAAATAGAAAAAAGCAAAAAAATCAATGAGGAAACAATTAAACAACAACAATAAAAGCAAAATAATGACAAAAACCACCATGGCAATAAATATATAGATCTAAAAACAAGATGATAGGAATTTAATAATGGTTATTGTATCACATATTGTTATCCTCAAAATAATTGCTAAGGTACCAGATATAGACATTCAAGACTGATAAAACAAAAAAAATTCCCTTGAGCAATTTTTTCCTTTTTACTATATCTATTGTTACTTTTGGATTTTATTTATTCTTTCAATTTTGTATACAAGTGAGACAATTCAGTATTTATACATGCAAGTCTGATTTCTTTCACTTATGAGTTTTCTAGTTACATCATTTACACATAAAAGAGTCAAGTTTATTATTCTTCATGGCTGAATAGTATCCCATTATATAAAAACACCACATCTTTTTTATTCATTCCTTAGTTTATGGGCCTTTGGGTTGTTTCCAAGATTTAGCTATTACAAATTTTGCTCCTATAAACATGGGTGCACATATATTGCTGTGGTATGATGTTTTCAATTCTTCCGGGAAAATATTCAGAAGGGGAATACCTGAGTTGAATGGAACTTCTAATCCTAGCTTTTTGAGTAAACTCCACAATGATTTTCACAGTGGTTGTACCAGCCAACACTCCCACCAACAGTGGAGAAGAGTCCCTTTTTCTCCACAACCCCTCGAGCATTTGTTATTGGTCGATTTCTTGATGTTAGTTATTCTTTCTGGAGTGAAATGACATCTCAGCATAATTTTAATTTTCATTTATTGAATGATCAATGATGTTGAAAATTTTTGCATTTGTTTATTTGCCATTTGTATTTCTTTATCTGAGAAATGTGTATTCATTTCAGATACCCATTTTTGGATTGAGACTTTAAATTTGGAGGGTATGATTGTTCTCAGTTCTTTGTGCTTTCTAGATAAAAAGTCATTTGTCTGAGAGACAGTTGGCAAAACTCTTTTCCCAGTCTGTGAGCTTTATTTTCACTGTTGGTGATTTCTTTCAATGTGCAAAAGATTTTTAATAAGATGAAATCTCAGTTGTTGATTCCTTGAAGTATTATTTCCTGTGCAGTTTGTTTTTTGTTTATGAACTCTTTTTCTGACTTTGTGTCATCAAGATTTCAAACTACTTTGTCTTCCAGTAGGTTTAGTGTTTTCACCTTAATATTTAGACCTTTAGTCCATTTTTACTTTAGTGCATCATGACTAACATGGGTTAACTTTAAGTCTTTGGCATGCAGAAAGCCAGTTTTTCCAACATCACTTATTAGAAAGGCTGCCTTTTTTCCAGTAAACATGTTTGGCCCATTTTTCAAAAATAAAGTGGCCAAGTGTGCCTGTAGTTGTATCTGTATCTTTTGTTTTGTTCCATTGATCATCAGGTTTAGTTTTTGCTTTTTTTTTTTTTTTTTGCCAGTACCATGCTGATTTTATTATAGCTGATTTGTATATGATTTCAATTCTGGGACTGTGTGGCCTCTTGCCTTGCCTTTGTTGTCCAGGATTGTCTAGCTATTCTAGTCTCTTATAGTTCCATATGAATTTTACAAATATTTTCTCTAGGGGTGGGGATTTAGCTCAGTGGCATAAGCACCTGCCTGGCAAGCGTGAGGTCATGAGTTTGGTATCACCAAAAATAAATAAATAAATAATATTTTCTCTAGATCTGTGAGAAATGTTAGTGGTATTTTGATCAGAATTGCATTGAATCTGCATGATGATATTGGAAATGTGTCCATTTCCACAATGTTGGTTCTTCCTATCCATGAGCAAGGGATATCTTTCAATTATCTGAGATTTTCTTTGATTACATTTTTTCAGAGTATTATAATTTTCAGTGTATATATCTTTTATATCCTTTGTTAGATTGATTCCTATTTCATTTGTTTATGTTATCCTGAAGAGTGCAGTTTCTCTAATTTCTCCCTCAACGAGTTTGTTGTTTGTGTACTGGAATGCTATAGACTTTTGAGTATTGACTTTGTACCCACTTATGTTGCTGAATTTTCTTAGGGGTCCAGAAGCCTGTTAGTAGAGTTTTGGTGGTCCTCTATATCGAGTATCATGTCATCTGGAAATAATGATAATCTAAATTCTTCCTTTCCTATCTTTATTTCTTTTATTTCTCTCTCTTGTCTAATTGCTCTGGCCAGTTTTTCCAGTATTATATTGAATAGACACGATGATAGTGGTTGACTTGCCTTGATGCTGACTTTAGAATGAAAGCTTTCCATTTTTAACCATTTAGTTTGATGCTGGCTGTTGATTTGTCATAGATGGCTTTTATCAAATTGAGGCAAACACCATATATTTTGATTTTCTCTAGGGTTTTTACCATAGATGAGTGTTGGACATTATCAAAAGTTTTTCTGCATCTGTTGAGACAATTGTGTGATTTTTGTCTTTGGCTCTATTGATGTGGTGTATTACATTTATTGATTTGTGTGTGTGAGTCATTCCTGTGTTCCTGTGATGAATCTCACTTGGTCAGGGTGTGTAATCTATAATCTTATTGATGATTTGCTGCATACTGTTAGGGAGAATTGATTCCATTTCAATTTCATTAAAGAGTTTGAGAAAATGAGTATTAAATAATCCTTAAATTTCTTGTAGAATTTGTCTGCAAATCCATTAGAATCTTGGCCTTTTTTTGTTGTTGTTGGTTGTGGTGGTGGTAAGTTTTAATTGCATTTTCAATTTTATCAACTGATACTGGGTTACTCAGAAGTTTTATATCCTCTTGAATCTGCTTTGGTAATTCATATGTTTCTAGAAATGTGTCCATTTTTTCTGTGTTATCATCCTATGAGAATAAAGGTTTCAAATAATTATTGATGATCTTCTGTATTTCCATAGGATCTGTAGTGATTTCACCCTTTTCATTCCTTTTTTTTATTTAGAGAAAAAAAGCAATACAGAAAAAAAAGGTAGAGATAATACAGAATTGAAAAAATAATAACATTAAGAAATCACTAGTTGATAAACTACATATTTTCATCTTATAAACAGTTATTGAAGTTACAAAATAAAAGCAAAAGAAGTGGACAATCAAACAATGATAGTGCAAACCATTTTTATTATGATCCAGCAAAAACAGTAGTATGGTTATCTATCTTAAACTCTTAAACATACGTATAGTTATATCCTTTAAAGCATTCTTCTTCCCTTACATTTTTATAATATCTATTGTACATTTTGGATTTTATTACTTCTTCAGTTTTTGTTGCTTTTTACAATAGAGAGACAATGTGTTATTTACAAATATGAGTTTTATTTATTTCACTAGTAGGACAGTCTCAAGTTGCTTCCATTTACCCATAAAAGCCTCAAGATCATCCTTTTTATAGCTGAGCAATAGTCCATTGTATAAAACACCACAACTTTTTCATCCACTCTGTGGTTGATGTGCATTTTGGTTGTTTCCAAGATTTAGCTATTACTAATTGTGCTGCTATAAGCATGGGTGCACAAATTTCACTGTGATATGACCTTTTCAATTTTTCTGGGAAGATACTCAGAAGGGGAATAGCTGGATTGAATGGAATTTCCAATCCTAGATTTTTTTTTTTTTGTACCAGGGATTGAACTCACAACTGTGCACTTGCAAGGTAGGCGCTTATGCTGCTGAGCTAAATCCCTGGTCCCAAATCCTATTTTTCTGAAGAATCTCCATACTGATTTCCATAGTGGCTGCACCAGTCTACATTCCTACCAACAGTGGAGAAGTGTTCCTTTTCCCCCAACAGCCTTGCCAATATTGGTTATCAGTTGATTTCTTGATGGCAGCCATTCTTTCCAGAGTGAAATGAAATCTCAATGCTGTTTTAATTTGCATTTCTAGAATGACAAGCGATGGTGAACATTTCTTCATGTATTTATTTTCCAGTTGTATATCTTCATCTAAGAGATGTGTGTTCATCTCTGATGCCTATTTTTGGAAAGGGTCTTTGAGTTTGGGGGGCTTGATGTTTTTTAGTTCTTTAATGGTTAGGATATAAGTCTTTTATCTGAGGGATTGCTGGCTAAAATTCTTTCCTATTCTGTGGGTTTTCTTTTCACTTTCTTGATGATTTCTTTTGAAGTGCAAAAACTTTTTAATAATATGAAGTCCCAGTTATGGATTCTTTGAAGTATATCCCACACAGTTTACAATTTGTTCATGAATTGTCTGCCTACCCTATGTCTCCAAGACTTCTAGCTACCTTGTCTTGCAGTAGATTTAGTGTTTCTGTTTTCATATTTAGATCTTTGATCTGTTTTGATTTTAGTTTAGTACATAGGGATAGACATGGATCTGGTTTCAGTCTTTGACATGTGGAAAGCCAATTTTTCCAACACCATTTATTAAAAAGGCTATCCTTCTTCCAGTGAACATGTTTAACCCCTTTGTCAAACATAAGGTGGCTGAGTATCTTTGCAGTTGTGTTTTCACCTTCTAATCTGTTCCATTGATCTTCAGGTCTATTCTTTTGCCAGTACCATGCTGATTTTATCACTGTGGTTTTGTGGTATAGTTTCAAGTCATGAATTGAGATGCCTCCTGTCTTTCTTTTGTTGCCCAGAATAGCCTTTTATATTCCAGGTTTCTTCTGTTTCCAAATGAATTTTAGAAGTGTTTTCTCTGTATCTGAAAGTTTTGTTAATGGTGTGTTGATTGGGATTGCATTAAATCTGTATAACAATTTTGGGAGTGTGGCCATTTTCACAATGTTGGTTCTTCCTGAAGCAAGAGTAAGGAATATCCTTCCATTTTCTAACATCTTCTTCAATCTCCTTTTTTAGAGAATTATAATTATCAGCATGTAGGTCTTTTACATTCTTGGTTAGGTTGATTCCTAAGTATTTCAGTTTTTAGATACTATTATGAAAGGTGATGTTTCCATAGTTTCTTTCTCAGTGAGATTTTGTTTACAGTATTGCTATTGATTTTTGAGTGTTAATTTTGTATCCAGCTACACTGCTGAATTTGTTTATTAACTATAGGAGTCTTTCAATGGAGTTTTTTGTGTCTTCCATGTAGAGTATCATGTCATCTGCAAATAGTGATAATTTAACTTCTTCATTTCTTATCTTTATTCCTTTTATTTCTCTCTTTTGCCTCATTTCTCTGGCTAATATTTCCAGAAGTATATGGAAGAGGAATGGTGATAGTGAACATTCTTGACTTGTTCCTGATTTTAAAGTGAAAGCTTTCAGTTTTTGTTTATTTACCAAAATGTGGGATGTTGGTATTTTCACAGATGGCCTTTATGAGATGGAGGTGGAAACCATGTATTCCAAGTTTCTTTAGAGTTTTTATCATGAACCAGTGTTGATCTTTATCAAAAGTTTTTTCTGCATTCATTGAGTTGATCATGTGGTTTTATGTTTTTGGCTCTGTTGATGTGGTGTATTACATATCTTGATTTTCATATGTTGAACCATCCCTGCATTCCTGGAATAAATTCCACTTGGTTGTGATGTATAATCTCACCAAGGTCCTACAGCTAGGGGGGTTTTGCTATTTCTCCTGTTAACTCACTGAAGATCTCTATTTTAGGGGCAAACTCACCACACTGACAGAAGCCTGCTGAGGTCTTCTGTTGGGATGAGGCATTACTGAGTCTCCCATCAACTGAGCATAATTAATCCTCTTCACTCCAAGGTACTAGAAGGAGTGGGAGCCAAAGATCAACAGCAATACTAGGTCCCTTAGGTCGAATGGGTCCCCAAGGGTGGGATGGCAGGGCACAGAAACATCGTAGCCTACTCCTGTGTACCTTTGAGGTCCGGAGGTGTCACATCCTTTTCATTCCTTATTGCATGAATTTGAGTTTTTTCTATCCTATTTTTGATAAGGTTGGCTTGGGGTTTATCAATTTTGTTTATTCTTTCAAAGAACCAATTCTTTAACTCATTAATAATTTCTATTGTTTCTTAGTCTCAACTTTTGCTATGATCTTCATAATTTCCTCTTTTCTTTAGATTTTAGGTTTAACTAGTTCTTTTTTACAGAAGCTTAAGGTTCAATATTTGATTGTTTGTTTGTTGTTATTCTGGTTTTCTGGTATGAGAATTCACTGCTATAAATTTTCCTCTGAGGACTGTGTTCATTGTGTCCCACAGGTTTCAGTAAGTTGCATTTGCATTTTCATTTGATTGTATATATTAATTTCCTCTGTGACTCATTGTTTATTCAGTAGGGCATTATTTAAGTTCCATTTATTTATGGAACTTTTGTAGTTTCCTTGGTCATTAATTCCCTATATCATTACACTTAGGTCAGATATATGCATGGGATAAATTCAGTTCCTTTACATTTACATGGGCTTGTTCTATGGGTTAGTATAGAGTCTGTTTTACAGAAAATCCCATGAGAAGCTGAGAAGAATATGTATTCTGATGTTGTTGGGTGGAACACTGTACATATCTAACAAGTCCATTTGTTCACAAGTTTTATTCAGTTCTATTAAATCTTTGCTGAATTTTTGTATAGTTGATCTGTCACTTTTTTGTCAATGGGGTGTTAAGGTGTCCTGTTATAATTGTATTATTGCTTATTTGATTTTTCCTATTAATAATTTTCTTACATAATTGTGTGCTCATATATATATATATATATATATATATATATATATATGATTGTTATATCTTCCTCTTGAATTTTTCTCATAACAAATATATAGTGAACTTCTTTATCTCTTTTGATCATTCTTGGTTTGAAGTTCACATTATCCTCAAACAGAACAGGTATCCCTGCTTTTTTCTGGATTCCTATTGCATGGAGTATTGTTTTCTATTCTTTGAGTTTCATTCTATGAATTTTCTTTTGAGTTAAATGTGCTTCTTGTATGCAGAATATTGGTGGATTTTGGTTTTTGATTGACTCTGTTTCTTATGACTAGTGAGTTGAGGTCATTTACATTAATGGTTATAACTGATATGTATTGGCTTATCTTTGTCATGTTATCTTTCTGCTGCTGATTCCATAGTTTTCACCTCTATTCAGTTGTTTGTCCTTCGTGTTGGTTTCTCTCTGTTATTCTTGCAACTGTGGTCATTTTCTCTCTTTCTAGAATGTCTTTTAGTATGCTTTGTAAGGTTAGTGGGTGGTCATGAAGTTCTTCAGTTGTTCTTTGTCATGGAAGTACCTTATTTTTCCATTGATTTTGAAAGATAGTTTTGCAGGGTACATCAGTCCAGGTTTCAAGTTGCTTTCTTTCAGGGCTTGAAATATTTCACTCCATGTTCTTCTTGATTGATAGTCAATGTTGACAAGTCTAACATGATTCTGATGAATTTTCCTTTACAGGAAATTTGTTTCTTTTCTCTAGAAGCTTTTAATATTCTGTTCTGTACTGAAGTGCTGTGTTCTTGATTATTATATATCAAGGTTTAGATTTATTTTGCTTATGACTTATTGGGGTTTTATATGACTCACTTATCTGTATGTTTGGTTTTTCCCTCTATGTTTAGGAAAATTTCTGCTATTATTTCTTCAAATAGTCTTTTCATGTCACTTGTGTTGTCTCCTTTTTCGTTGACACCTATCAGCCTTATAATGTTTCTCCTTGCATCATCTTGAACCTGTTGAATTGTTATTTCCTGGTTGTTTGTTTTTTAAGAGATATTCAATGAACACTAGCTACAATCCTGTCTTCAAGGTTTGAGAGTCTGTCTCCAATTTCATGTATGCAGTTTTTCCAGCTTTCAGTGGTACTTTCATTTCCTTGATATCTTCTCAAATCTGTTTCATGTATTATGTTTCCTGTATTTTTCATTGAAAGTTTCTATTTCCATCATGTATATCATTTCTGTTTTTAACCTGAGAGATTGTTTCTGATCTGATTTCCTTTGCTTCTTCCTGGAGTTGTTCCCTTTATTTCCATTGGTATGATTCCAGAAGTTGCAGGTATGTAATTTCTACTTTCATTCATGTCTATGTCTCCTATACTAGATCTGGATGGGTTGGAAGTTTGAGATTGCATTTTGTTCTTTTCTTTTAACATTTTTTTCTGTTCTTGCAATTCAGTTGGATGTCAAGTTCTAGTTGCTTCTTGCACTGGTAGCCCATTCAATCATGGGCCACACTGAGGGTTGCTGATGGCTGTGGGTCTGTGGGTGTGGATGCCTAGCCCTGAAGGGCCATAGAGATGGTTCCTGCATGTGGTTGAATCACTGGGTGAAGCTTTCCTGTCCCCAAGAGCCTCACATATAGTTCCTGAGTATGGGCACATCATTGCACATCTTTCCAGTTTCTGTGGGCCTCACAATGGGTTTACAGTTGACAATAGGTCTCTGGGTGCAGTCTTCCAGTCCCCATGGCTCTCAAAGATGATTTCTGGATGTGGAAAGGTCACTGGGTTCAGAATTCCCATCCCCACATGCCTCACTGAGGATTTGCAGATCACTGTAGGTCACTGGGTACAGCTTCTCAGTTCCAAGGAGCCTAACCTACGGTTCCTGGGTGTGGACAAGTCACTGCACATGGCTTCCAAGTTCCTGCAAGCCACACTGTGTTTCCAGATGACTATGAGTTGCTGGGAACAGACTCCCAGTGCTAACAGGCCTCAGAGAGGGGTTCCCGATGACTTTAGGTCACTGGGTGCAACTTTACAATCCCCAGAAACCTCACCTACAGTTCCTGAGTGTGTGTGGACCACTGGACACAGCTTCTCAGTCTCTGCAGGCCTCACTGCAGGTTCTCAGATGACCATGAGTTGTTTGATGTAGATTGCTGATCCTTACAGGTTTATTTTATATTTTCAAGTCAGGTATAATTTTGTTCAGAATTGGTTTACCTATTCTAGGTCTTTTGTGACTTCATGTGAATTTTAAGATTGTTTTTTCCTATTACTGTGAAGAAATTAATTAGAGTTGTGATTTGGAACGCTTAAATGTATAAGGTTAGTTCAGGTGGTGTAGTTATTTTATCAATGTTATTTCTTCTAGTCTGTGAATGTGCAATACCTTCCCAATATTTGTGTCTTTAAAATATTTTTCATTAGCATTTTATAGACTTGTTTTACAGATCTTTCACTTCTTTGCTAAGATTTATTTCTAAATATTTTATTTGATTGTAGATATTACAAATTTCCAACAAATTCATTAATTGTGCATAGCAATGCTACTTTTTTCTTGGATGTTGATCTTTCATATTATATAATTTTAGTGAATTTGTTATAAGGTATAACAAATTTTGATGGATCATTAACGCTTTTCAATAAATAAAGTCATGTGATACACAAACATAGATAAACTAAATTTTTTAAAAAATATAAATGTATTTTTCTCTTTGTCATTGCTCTTGCTAAGAATTTCAAGACTATATTAAACAAGAGTAGTGAAAAATGTGCACCCTTTTTCTTTCTCAAAGCTGTAAAAGAAGGGCTGTTTTCTCCATTCAGTATAATGTTGACAATGAGTTCCAATTACCTTTTCTATTTTGTTTCATTAACCTTCTATACCCTTTTTTAGTTTTTATTTCATGAATTTTCGCTCTGATAGTTAATATTTTCTGCATAGTAAATATGTTTTCTGATACTAAGTTTTATTTGTTTTCTTCTTTCTTTCTAAGGCCTTGTGGTTTTGTGTTAAGTTGTTTCTTCAAGGCCTCTGTTTTCTTTTATGTGTATGTCTATTGTTGCCATCTTCATTTACATTACTGCTTTTGCTGTTCCTCACTAACTTTGTTATATTGTGCTATGTCTTCATTAACTTACATGGTACATGGTAGAATCTATTTTAATTTTATCTACTTTTTTCCTTTGAGTTTAGTGGAAATGGATTTTCATATCTCTTTAAGGATTTGGTAAGTTTTCAGGCATTATTTTATAAAGTATGTCTTCTATTTTCCCATAATCTCAGTTGTCTTCTGCTACTCCCAGACATATATGTATATTCCCACAATTTGTAAATTCAGTTATCTAGGTCTTATAAGTTTTGCATGTTTTATTCACTTTTTAAAATTTTTTAATAATTTTTTAAACTTGTTGTGTGGTCCAATTGATTTGTTAAACTTGTTTTAAAGTTCCAAAATTCTTTCTTCTCCCTTTTTTCAATCTTGTGTGGAAGGTCTCTTTTGTGTTTATTTCAGTGATTAAAACTCTTTGTTCCAAAATTTTTGGAAGCATTTTTTCTTATGATTTCTATCCATTTGGTGACTTACTTATACATAGTTTTTATTTCTTTGTATTTTTATTCACATTCTCATGCACCTTACTGAGTTTCCCTAGGACCATTATTTTAGCATATTTTCAAGCAATTTATACATTTCCTTCCTTTTGAGATCTATTTCTGGGGAAGTATTTTTCTTGTAACTATCATGTTACTATGATCTTATGTTGAAATCTGCACACCTGATGTGACATTTATGGTTTTCAGTTTTAAGAAATAGAATTCTGGAACAAAAGAACAATAATGGGTTCTTTCTTAGGTTCACAAGAATGACCTTGAGCAATATTAAGACATTTCGTAACCGTAACTGCAGTCCCACATTGTAGGCAACTCTGAAGACTTCCTTTAGATCTTGCCAATTAATGTGTGGGTAGAGGTAGTGGCTCTTGGTTGTGTTTAGAGCTATGGAACAGAGAAAAGAGCCCTCCCAAGTCCTTATGAACTTAGACAATTGAAACAGGGAACTTGGTAGCAGTATTTCCTGTCTGGTGGCTGGGATGAGGGGAAAATAAGGAAGTATAACCCATTAGATCACACAAAGGAACTGTAAGCATTGATGAAGTCTCTGGGAAAAAGGCTTGACTAGGAAGTTTTCCACCTCTGAATGTGAGACAAAGGCTTCCCCAGAAAGTTTTCCATCTCTGAACCTGTGGTGCAGGTAAATTAGGAACTTCTATAAAGCCATTTAAACCATTGTTTACCTGGCCACTGTATTAGTATGCAAATATTTTATGCTATGGAATTGAGTGGAGAGAATTAGAAATAAGTATGACTCACCCTAACAAACATTATCAGTCTAATTTTGACTATCCAGTGTATCAGAGACTCAGTGAAAAGCCTCAATTGTCTGTGTAAAGGATATAGTGAGAAAATAAAAAACAGACTAAAGGTATATGTACAGCTGGGTAGTCAGTGCATCTGGATGGTTCTTCCACCGAACCTCCAAAACAGCTACTATTTGTTAGGTGTATATAGTGATAGACAGGGCTAGCAAAAAGATTCCAATTCTGTGAAAGACTCAGACTCGAAATGGTGGAGATGATATTCCAGGACAAGATCCTGGTGTATAACCCTGGGGTAACTCAAGTAGGTGTGGATGATTTTAGCTAAGAAGAGTCTGGGAAATCTCAAATGGGTGGTATTGATAATTCCATGCCTCCATTTTATCATCCCTTAGGAAATATGCAAAATTAGCCATTGTACATTTGTGGTCTCCAACACCAATGTTTTGAATATTATAGACAAAATTGTCATTAGAAAAATGTAAATATTCCTATCTCAGTTCTTCTTTTGGAATGGAGAATGAGAGCTTCCTGTGACTCAAATGCTTAAAAATCTCCAGAGTTTTATACACAATTTTAATTACCATGGGAATTAGACCTTTTTTAACATAAACATTTTAGATTCCTTTATAGTTGCTATGACTAACTTTAAATTAACTGCATTATATTGTCTTTAAACCTAATGATAAAAGCTAATGATGAAAATGGTCAATTAGTATATTTTTCTTCTTCTATCCCCAAGGAATTTTATCAGTTCAGAGAAAATGAGATATTTGTTTTTTAAAGAAAAAATATAAAACATGGTGATGAGAAACAAAAAGGGTCACTTTCATTCAAGAAAAAATGAGAAAACTAGTTTGTGACTTAATTTTTAAGGAATAAAAAAATCTAGCACCGTACTTAGATATTGATAAATAATTTAGATTTTCAGACTAAGTTAGACTGAATTCAAATATTACTCACTTTCTTTGTAAGGAATTTAGATAGATATGTTTGAAAATGTCTCGTGTGTGCTGTTTAAGAAAGAGTTTGTGTGAGAGGGAGAAGATGACTTACAAATATATAAGATAGTGAATATTTCTAGGATTCAAAGTGAATTAAAAACTATGAAAAGTAAGATGGCATCAAAAAGTATAGGTTAAAAAGAAATACATGTTGTTTGGAAAATGCATTAGCCATGGAATATTCTTCAGTGTTAAATTTTTGTCTAACAAAAGTTCACAATTCAAAAACAAACAGAATTCCTGTAAAATGAATGCAGAGTAAGTACTTTCTTTTTTATTTTATTTATTAAGAGGTTGCAAAATATTCAATACTATTCTGGTATATGGCAAGATATTAAACCAATTAAATTCAGAAATGGACTAACAAAGAAAATATTTATGTAACTCATGATTAATTGTTCACTCTACACATATGAAAGAATGACTGTATTTTTCTTAGAACAGCACCAGAAAAAATGTTTCTCAGTAGCTTTTATCAAAATCTTTACTGGTGCATATGCTTTTCAGTTGAGTAAAGAATTAACTTTATTAATGGTACATTATTTCTTACTTTGAAAACCCTACCCATGAAGTTAAAACAATAAAATAAATGAGGGAAGAAAATTCAAATTCTAAATCAAATTCCAACTACACACACACACACACACACATAAATATGTTAATTTTGAGATTTAAACAATATCAGAGTCCTATATCCACAAAATTTATTTTCTGTTGAAAAAGTTCAAATTTGGGTCTATCGAAGAACCCAAAATTTAACTACAGATACAACATTAGAAAAACAACAGTGTAAAAAAGATTAATCACAAACATTTGTTCTTGAACAGCTAAGATAATGTAAACATAAGAAAACAATTTTTTTGTTGAATGAAACCAAGATTATTTTCACAACATTGGAATAAATCAAGGTAACTTAAAAAAGACTTTACTATAGAAGCACTTAAACTGTAGGAGATGTGTCTCTATATAAAATATTGGAAAATACTTTTAACATGTTCCTCCTAGCTCGAGCCACCAATGGTACATGCATGACTGTCACATTTGGCAGCTTGAACCACTGGTGATAAAATGTATATCATCACTTTTATAAATCTTTTTAATAAAAGAATAATTAACAAAAAATTCAGCCTAGCAAAATATACAGGATCTTATAACAAGGAACAACTGAACAAATATTTCAAAGATTAAAAAATCTGAATACAGATTCACAAAAATGATTATTCAGAAGAGGAATGAAAAAAAGTGAAATAAAGCTTGGGGTTTCACTGCTGGGTAACGTGGTAGGAAAAAAGCATGTGCATTTCATCTGAAGTACTTGATTGTATACATCACTGGAAATTACTCAAAGAATACTTTCTAGTCATAAATTTTCCCCCAGATTACAAAAAAATGTAGAAGAAATGAGAATCCATACAATGGTGACGACATTTATTCTTCTAGGATTCACAGAGGATCCAAACTGGCAAATTGTAATTTTTCTTTTTCTATTAATAACATATTTATTGAGTGTCACTGGGAATCTTATCATTATCCTTCTCACATTGCTGGATCACAATCTCAAAACACCCGTGTATTTCTTTCTTCAAAATTTTCCCTTCTTAGAACTCTCACTGACAACTACCTGTATCCCTAGATATCTGGTCAGCCTAGTCACTAAAGATAAAACTATCTCCTTTGATGCTTGTTGGACACATGTATTAGTTTTCCTTTTCTTTGGTATATCAGTTTTTCTTGATAGCTGTCATGTCCTATGACCACTATGTGGCCATCTGCAAGCCCCTTCATTATATGACCATTATGAGCCACAGAGTATATGAGCTCTTATTTGCCTGTTGTCTCATTGCTGTGTTAACCATAACTCCTGAAGCTGTCATGAGTCAGACTGTGGAATATTGTAGTGCATATATTGAACACTTTTACTGTTATTACTCTCCTCTTCTGAAAGTCTCCTCTATAGACACAAGGATCACGGAATATGCAAATTTTATTTCAGCAATTTGCACACTTCTGATTACTTTGACACTGGTAATATCATCTTATGTAAACATCATAAAAACAATTCTGAAGATACATTCCACCCAGCAGCAGAAAATGGCTTTATTTACCTGCTCCTCACACATGATTGTTGTTTCCATCTCTTATGGCAACTGTATTTTTATATATATTAAACCTTCTGCTAAGGAAAAAGTGTCTTTAAACAAGAGCATTTCAGTACTCATAATTTCAGTTACACCTGTTTTGAATCCTTTTATATATAGTCTAAGAAATAAGCAAGTGAAACAAGCAGCAAAAGACTTAATTAAAAATGTGTCTTTAATACTTTGAAACAATAGTTTTGACTTTTATATGTAGTACTAAAAATTGAAAATTATAGCTATATCAGCTATCTTTCAACATCTTCCTTTATTTTTGTATTGTGATATTAAGAACTCATTCATAAATATCCATTCAGTCTCCTGGATTTTTAGTCTTTAATTGCATTATCTGCATCTTTGGTTGTCTCCTACACATTCTACAATCATTCATTCTCTCAATGTAACTCTCTGACATTTTTTTATCCTGCAATGTTTTATCATAAATGATATCTATAGTTTCTAGTACATATATACCCAAAACAAAGATCATTTATTACTCTAAGACATAATATTAATTTATTTCATTTTATGAAGTTTTAGAAGTGATATTTTTCTTCCATCACATAATATTACCTTTCACAGCTATGGGTTATGTTTCTATAATCAAACTTTTCCCACTCCTTTCTCTTTTCCTTATTTTTGAGTTTGTTGGATGATAGCTGTTCACCATATGTTTTTTTCTCTTATATCCACTTTTCATACATATGCCATCATTAATGATACTTTACTATGAATTTTCAGGATGACAGATAAAATGCATGCATACATACTTGCTTTTTAGCTAAAACTTCCTGTTATTATCATTTCTATAGACAATTTCCCTTCTTTTTAAGTTGACTCTTATAAAACAATTTACATCATTAAAACCATAAGATACAATTTTTAGAGACTTATTTTTTCTGATGACCACTCTAAATGCTTAAGTTTAAATTTATTCTGCATAAGTTCATATAGAATATCTCCTGTTTAGATACTAGTATTATGTAAATGGAAATAATGCAGTTCCTCATTCATAAAAACATCATAAAGTTATTAGTTTTTATTCACTGATGGTGAATTTAAATAATCAATACAAGCAGGAAAGGATTTAGTGATAAAATATACCTTTAATACCTTGAAATAATAAATTTGACTTTTATAATAATGAACTAGTAAAATTTATTAACAATAATAGATTATTTTAGCTATGCTTTTAAAATACTCCTTTATTTTTATTCTATTTTCTTATCTTTACTCCAATTTTTATACATATTCAATCACTAATGATATTTTACTATGGATTTTCAATAAAGAATGTAAGAGATATCCATACATACTTTGTGCTCTTTAGCTAGAGTTTCCTGTCACAATTTCTACAGATAATTCCCCTTCTTTTTTAAACTGGGAGTCTAACAAGGCAAAATGTATCTTTAAAACATGAGTTATAAAAAACAGAGTTATAAAAAACACTGTGAGTTATAATTCTAGCGCTTTTTTATAACAGGGGCCACCGAAATCTGCATTAACTCTGCATGACATCTCATAGTAAACACTGTCTAAATGCTCTCTTTATAGTAATGGAAATGATGTACTACCTCATTCATAAAAACATACCAAGGATATTAGTTCTTTTCACTGATGGTGAATTTAAACAATCAATGCTTTTAAGAATTATCCCTGTTTTATAGTGAAATCTATAAAATGCAGTTATGCATACTTTCTTTGGCAATGAAGGACCAAACTAAAATCTGAAGCAGCAAAATGACATTTTCATACTTTTATTTTATATACATATATATTCTGTGAAAACTTACAATTTTATAGTCTCTTACCTCTATTTAAAAGAGATAAGAAAAGAGTTGTCCTATCTCTATTTCTTGGTACATTATGAAAATAGGAACACATGTCACTTATTAAATGTAAATTATACATATATATATATCCCAAAATCAGATTACATTTATTCATTTTAGTTTAATCTTACAGAAAACCAAAACATATCAGTCCCGATTTCAGACTCATTCCAAAAACATGGCTTAACTTTATGTCACCATAAAACTGGTTTAAGGAGATAGATTTTGACTAAATGGGAAGAAATCAAGAGATGGGAGTAGGATGGAGAAAGGTGAGGGAAAAGGAATAAAAAAGAATAGTGATATATTATGTACATGAACCAACTTGCCACAAAGAATGTAACCATTATGTAATGCAAGCATACATTAATAAAAATTAAAACAAAAGTACTGAATTATGTATCATTCTTTATAATTATTTATTAAATATCAGTCATTTTTGAAGGTGGAAATACATTGTAGTATATCCCTATAGAAAAATAATAGTTTATAATTTACCAAAAAATTTATAATGTATTATACCCTTAATATTTTAATAGAAACACTTGTTTATATGACTGAAATATCTTTTTCATTTTTAACATTTTAATTATTTTAAATACAATTTAAGTTACATACACTTCTTAATAAGCATATAGTGAAGTGAATTTGTCAAATACTATAAAACCTTGGGTTGCAAGTAACTTGTTCTGCAATTGTCCTCCAAAACAAGCAAAGACATTTTTAAATTTTTAACTTGATCAAACCAATGTCTGACAATACAAGTAGTATGAAAGGCCAAATGTCACATGATCACAACTGAGCCAATGGTTCTTATTGTCTTTGTCCTTCCTGTCTCTCTCTCCCTGTCTCTTTCCTTCTCTCTCTGTTTGGGATTGTGGATGTTCATCTCCCAATAAAAAAAAAAGGTTACGGAGGAGATCACTTCTGATCAGAAGGAACAGAAAAAAGCAGAGGAATCCCTCACTTGAGTCAGGTAGATATGTAGAATGTGAGAAAGAGTGCAAAATTTTGTAGAAAAACACCACTCAAATAAGAGTAGAACAGTGCAAGTGATGAATCTGATTAATGTCAGTACAATGTAACATTGGTGCAAAATCTTCAAACGGATGCAAAAGTAGGTGTCATTGTATAGATTCCTTGTTAAAGTTGCATGAAAAAACGCCCATAGGTAGCAGTGATTTCATTATGATAGTGAAAGTCATCCTAAACAATAAACTTCCTCTTCTGATCTCCCTCACACTTGCCACAAAGGTAAAGGCAGGTTAATTTGTTTATTTTTCTTTATATTTTGTATTTTATTTATTATTTTTTATTATATTACAATTTTGTAATCATTTTTATATGAATATTTTTGAGTTACAGAATGAATCATCTGAGTTTCCATTTACTTATGAGGAAATTTGCTTTGATATACAACTGCTTTGGATAGCAAGCATATTTTCAGAATGTATTTTTCTTACAAGTGAAGAATTAAGTTAAATGCAAATTAGCTTAAATGCATACTTTGTTTTGTTAAATGATCTTGAAAATAAAACTTATGTCATTATGTAAGCTGTATAAAAATAAATAGCAAATCTCCATTAGTCAGGAGAGAGAAGTATGACAGAAAAATAACAGGAACAAAGTTTATCCTTGACTTAAGGCTTTACTTAAAAAGTTTTAACTTTATGGTGGCATGAAAATGACAAGGACGTAGTAGAACAGTACTTCAAATTTTATAGTATTTTACTTATGATACTGAGTTCAAACCCAGGACCTTACACATGTGTGGCAAGGATTCTGCCATTAAGTTATTTATGCCACTAGCTCCCAATTTTAAATGTTGGTCTTTTCCTAGCCTAGCAAAATCTAGAGTGATTCTCACAATAGTCAGAATTGTCAGTGAGATGCAGCCTCCACTTAGACATGTGATCAAGTGGTTACCAAATGTAACATAGGCATTTTGTTAAATAACTTTGCATAACATTAAAGTAACATAAGTGTTCTTGTTACTCGCTATTTGGTCCATATTTCCATGGATGATTTAATTTGGAAAAAAAGAAGATAAAAGCCTGCCTCATTATAGGTAATGAAAGGGGGTCCCAGAAAATGGAGATTTGTGGGCCTTTTTCCTCAGCTACCTTTTCTTGTTTGTTTTGTTGTTGTTGTTTCAGTTGTTGGTTTGTTTGTTTGTTTGTTTGTTTGTTTTGAGAGACAAGGTCTCATTATGCAGTTCAGGCTGGACTCGAGCTCACTTTGTGGCTCAACTCAGGCTGGTCTCCAACTTGCAATGATCCTCCTGCTTTAGCTTCCCAATTGCTGGGATTATAGGTGTGCTTAACAATCCCCAGCTCCTTTTATTTTGTATTGGGGGACTGTAGAGGACCACCTGGATGAATTTCCTTCAACAAAGAGCATGTCCACCTTGGCTAAACCTGGCCCTGTTTCCATGTACTGATATGTGCAAAGCTGGCTGGGCTATTTCTTTATCCCTCCAATTGCTTTAAGCAATATAAATAGGGCTTACTGAGGTGCTGATCTTTGAAGCTGGGTGATAGTTGCTGTTTCCCTGCTCCACAACTCCCAAAGACATGTTTGAACCAGCAAAATGAAGAGTCACAACTACAAGGCTGTCACCTGGAATCAAGCCTCAAGAGGCTATGACTTCCCAGGACAGAAAAGTTCACATATCAGAGCTGAAGCACTGTCCCCCAAATATTAAATGCTACTTCAATTGTGTTATGCATATTAGTCTTTCTGAATATTCTTCTCTCTGCATATCATAGAGGTACTTTCAGGCCTCCTAGCTAGGCCAGCTCACAGTACTTTCCACCATTCTCATAGTCACTCATCTTCAAGTCACTCTGTTCTTCATGAATTAATTAAACCCTTTTGAGCCCTGTGGATCATGGCCTTTGTTCTGCTGAACCACCATCTTGACTGAACTTTGGACCCTCTTGACTCCCCATAATTTTAAATGTGTCACAGTGTCTTTATTCTCACCTTGGGTTGCACCAGAAGTGGTAGATTGGTATTATTTTACTGGAATTCCATTAACTTTTCCATAGGATTACAAATATAAACTTTGCAGACTGAGATGAAGATCAGGAAGGGCTTTTATAGGGGTCCCTCTTCCCTTGGGCACAACCTGATTGACTCTGTCTTCTGTCTGTGCATGAGTCCCATACCACAGGACCTTAAATCTAGATGCCACTGCACTTGTGCATATTTCTAAGTGAACTTTTTAAATTTTCTTATTTCCTGCTTGTCTTTGTCAGAGTTTTATCTCTGGGATTTATAGTTTGCTTAGGAGGGGTCTTAACTTCAAGGCTGAATTAGCTTTTAAGTAAAGGGATGTATGTGTATCTAGTGAAGTAATATAGTGACCTTAGAGTGTGAATACATATATATATTTTTATACTAAATAATATAAGTAGCCCTACTCCCTTTTGTCTCCTTTGCATTTTACTGGAGTAGGGAAGGGTTGAAATTCTGGTTAATGCATTTAACTTCATCCTTGGTTTGCAAGAGTAATTTGTTGTAAAAACATGTTTGTTATCCAAAGCACTTGTATATCAAAGCAAATTTCCCCATTAGAAATCATGGAAACTCAAATGATTCATTCCACAATTCAAAATATTCATATGCAAATGATTACAATATTGTTTTTTGTTATTTTTTTTAAATTTAATGTTATAGAGAGTAAAACAATGAGGACAGAATAAAAAAGATCAGAACAGAACAATGCAAGCAACATAGCACTTCACAACAAGGCAATTAGATATCAACAGTAGCTACTAAAATATCTCTTTCTTTGAAATAGTTGAACATAGCTTCACACACAACAATATCAAACATAACAAGATAGAATAAAAGCATTCAAGAGAATGAAATTATTACAAGGCATTCTGAACCAAATAACAGAAGATGAACAATGGCTACTATACTATCTCATTTGCCATAAAAATTTTGTTTATGCTATCATATATATTAAAATCCAATAAGGCACAATATGATAGAACCAAAGATAATAGAAGAAAAAAAGCATGTTAGGACTTCAAAGCAAGATGATATTAAATCAGCAATGGCTGCCAGAATGTCTTGTTTTCTTCAAAGTAGCTGTTCATACCATCACACATAATAAGGTCAAACAAAACAGAATTAAACCATTCCAACCAATGAATGAAAACATTAATGATTACAATACCATTAACAAAAACTTTATTCAAAGTTGACTCCAGGGTACTAACAAAAACTTTACTCAAAGCTGACTCCAAGTGATTAAGATGATATAGGGGAATGAAACTTCTGACCTACTATGTCCTATATGAGCTCATGTTCTCTAAAATTGAAGAATGAATTTTAGGAACAATGGAGGCAAGAGCAGAATGTATTTATTGAGAGAAAGAAAGCTTCTGTCTTAAGAGAGACAGAAGGAATCCCAATTGATTTACAAGGACTTTGTTTTCCAGGGACTTTTATAGAGGAAAACCATGGCTTCAAGATGGGGGAAGACTGGGCACTCACAAGGCAGATGGGCATAAGGTGGGACATAATTATAGTTAGCCAATAAGATCAATAGTTCAGGCAAAATTGATTACATTAGGGACAAATGGGGAAGCCAGTCATGTAAAAAGCCGGCATTCTTACAGAGCAGGGACTCTTTCCTAGTGGGATGGGACCTGTTTAGGGTATCAATCCTCAGGATATGGGTTTATTTGTTTGGCCTTTTGTCTCGAGGCCTGGTCCAAAGCAGGAGGTGTCAGCTTCCTGCAGCTGCCAGGTGTCTGTACTGGCTCCATTGAAGACCCAGCCCTATCTCACTGTCTATAATATTTCTGACTAACTCAGCTGCCTGCAGCAAAAAGACCTTATTTCTTCACATTATAATCTCATTGTGTACAGGTGTGTGACAATTACATATAGTAAGAAAAAGAACAGAGGAGAGATACAATGAAAGAACACACATGTCCAGTGTTGTCTAATCAATTACTGCTATGTTTAGCTTCCTCCCTTTCCTGTAAAAAGGAGCAGTCTCTCAATCTCCTGTGGCGAGCATCTGCACAGTCCATCACTCCATTTGGCTAAGGAAAGAAGCCAGTGGTGCTTGGACCCCAGGCAAAGTGGAAGTCTGGAGATGCTTTTCTCAAATGGACCCTGACCTTCTGGTGTCAGCATCTACATATTCTGTGAATTATTCTGGGCTGAGGAGAGAAGTTTGGAGCATATATACTGGAGACTTGAGGAAGTCTGGAGAAGTCACCTACCTGTGAAGGAAAAACAATCTAAGTTTTAAAGTTTTTTTTTTGTTTTTTTTCATGCCAATTACATTCTGAGCATGTTTAAAGTACAGCTAGGCTAAGATGTGATGATGAGTAATTTAATACATTTTTAATACATTTTTGATTTATGGTATTTTCAACTTTCAATGGCTCTATTTGGATATAATCCCATCATACATTGAGAAATATCAATGATAGAAAATAAAAGTATATTATACTATTGATAGATTAAAAAACAAGATTATTACAAATAATGACAAATATGGATATATGTCTTACTACCTACATCTATTCCTTAGGTCAGGTAACTAAAAGTCCCATTTCTAGGTCAATGAATATATAATCAATTAATCCGATATTTTTTCTAAATATTGTTTTTAAATAAAGTACCAGAACTCTTAGTACAAATTGTGATTCCAGAACTGAGGTAGGAGAAAATGCAAGATGACTAGAGAACCCCATTTGACTGCAGAAATAAGAAAAATCTAAATAAACAAAAGAAGATGAGATCATTCCAGTTAGACTTAGAGTCCAATTACTGTCTAATTATGGTCATTTTTTTTCTAAATATTAATCTCTAATAAACAAAATCTGGGATTTTGTAAAAATGATTCTAAAAGTCTATGGTAAGGAAGTAATAAGATGAACCTGAAACATATATAGTTGAGGAAAGAAACAAGTAGCCCCAAAATAGAAAAACACGACAAAATGACACAAAGACATGTAGATTATCTATCAGTGAATGATGCTGAAAAAAATGTTTGAGCTTGCTCTTAGTCACTCAGTTCCAAAGACTTGAGTAAGGAAAGGCAAAAGAGCCACACACACAAAAATCCTAATCAAGCAATCAAGGCAAACATCACTAATGATAAGTCATACTGACATCATATGCCCCAGAAGTAAGTACATGAAGGCAACACCTCAAATCTACAAGTATAGTTCAAAAAGCTTAAAACCAACCTTATTAGTAGAAATTATCAGGCAAATCCAAATAGAGGGCTATTTTACAAAATACCTGAGGAATACTGTGTTAGTTTCTAAAACAGATTTATCAAAGTACTATAAACCTGGTGTCTTAAAACAATGTAAGTGAATTCTTGCCCTGTTGGGAAGGCTGATAGTCTGAAATCAGTGCCAGCAGAAACATGTTTCTGAATTTTTACAGAAAGAATTTTGCCTTTTTTCCCTGGCTTTTGGCAGTTCTACAATCTTTGGCATATTTGGATTGACTAGAGGAATACAATTCATGGGGATATATTACTATATATAATATTTTATGTAATATACGTGGGGGTTAATCAGGTAGACTTACAAATCAGAGGTGGATAAGTATGTAATGGTTATCTTCAGATATCTTCAGAGGGAGACCTGGAGGCTCTATGAACTACTTTGTCCCAAAACCTTGAAAATGAATAAAAAAGCAATGAAGGATAAAATGCTAGTGATAGACTGAAGGCCTGGAGGCTCCCTGAAGAATCATTGGTATTAGTCTGCATTGAAAGGCTGAAGAAACTGGAATCTTATATCCTATGATGATGGCACTTATTCACTTATTCATATTTATTCAAGCAGGATGGAGCTTTTCAAATGCAAAACAGCTTCCTACTTTCCCTTTCACTCTATAGACTACAAGCCTTCTTAATTGTGCCCTCACAATAACTTAAGGTTTTCATCCTCAGTTTGCTGGCCTGCAGCTAAGCCATGTTTGGAAACACTCCACTATCATTCTCAGAAGTGGGCTTGCCTAATCTACTAGCAATTTTAAGTCAGTAAAATCATTATTAGGAACTAAAGTATATGTTCAAATTTTCTTTTTTCCCCTGATGTACTTTTCTGAATGACTTTAATGTTGTCATTACAAGTTGCTCCCAGATCACTTCGTGATTTTCTTTCCATAGCTCTTTAGGCATTTCTTCAATGATATCTGGCTGTTTTTAACTGACAATTACCTAAACAACCAAAATCTGAGCCTGGGCGTACTCATTGCTATATTAGTGTAAGTGCTTCTGGATCCTTTAAGAGACAAAGCCAGAATATATATGTGTAGACACTGTAGAACTGTCTGTAAGTAGACTTTGAAATTTATATAACTCTAAATGAGTTCAAACTGATATCTTTATTACTACAGGAATCATATTTTTCTCCCTTTGATTCCCACTGTAACTGTGACTCCCACTATAATCCTGGCACCACCACCCACCATCCATTTATTTAATTGTTTAGTTCATTTATGCATATATGGCATTATCAAAATCATTTCTTACTGAAAAATTAAGCTGTCATGTTTCAGAACATGTCATGTCACCGGGGGACCATTTTCTGTTGTATTAGAGTATTGCATAGCTGGAATTATACAGTATGTTGCATTTTCAGATAGGCTTATTTCACTTAGCCATATGTATTCTTGGTCCATATATATATATATATATATATATATATATATATATATTTGAAACATGACAGCTTAATTTTTCAGTAAGAAACAGCTGTTCTTATGGAATGCACTATTTTTTAATCCATTCACTTGTTGAGGAGCTCCTTGAATGTTTACAGTTTGGGTAATTACACATAAACTTGTCTGAACATTCATATTCAGTTTTTATGTGGATATGATGATCTCATTAGATGATTGAAAACATGTAACTGCAATTTCTAGATTACACAGCAAAAATTAATCAAATTTTAAAATTGACTGCCTCCTTGCATTCATTAACAAGGAATGGAAATAGTGTAGTTCCTATTACTCTGAACTCTCAGTAGCAATTTGTATTGTCAATGGCCATTTGCCATGACATATGCCATGGTTTTAATTTGCAATTAGTTAATTCAAATATTTTGACCAACTCTTCATATAATTATTTGTTATTTCTATACCATATACTTTGAGTTGTATCTTCACATCTGTCAATTTTTAAATTTCATTTTTCATTTCCTTGTTTAGTTTTTCTGAGGTTTTCTTGCACACTTTGGATAATGCTTATGTATTAGATGTGTTTTAGAAATATTTTCTCCTGGTATATTGTTGTCTTATTATCTTAACAGTTTCTTTTGCCAAGCTATTTTAATTTCAATAAAGTCTAGTTTTGAATTATTTCTTTCATTGATTACATCTTTGCTTTTGTGTATAAAAATCATTGTCATATTCCAGATATTTAGAGAATTGTGTATCTTTGATAAGGTGTTCAGATATATTACAGAATTTTTAAAACTACATTGTTAGTTTGTTTTTAAATTTGAGTTTGTTATACATTTTGGATAAATTTACTTTATGAGATACATGCTTGTAGATATTTTCTCCCAGGAATGACTTATCTTTTGCAAAGCCAAAACTTATCATATGTAAATTTTTTGGTCAATTCTTTAGGATTTTTACATAAGAAAATCATATTATACTCAAAATGTAAGTTTTGTTTCTTTCTTTCCAATATATAATTATTTCTTTTCTTTTTAAATCTCATTTTGATTAAATTATCTTCCAATACAATGTTAAATGTAAGGTGTGACAGAAAAAGTAGTTTTTGTGTACAGGATTTATAGGAAGTGCAAATTTTCTACACACTAAGACCAACAATAGCTTTATTTTTTAAAAACTGGGTATGGGGTAGGAGGTTAGAGAAATGGCTAAGACTGGCTGAAAAAGTAGGTGTGAACTGTTAATTGCACAAGCCCAGGACACATGTGCAGAACAGTTCCCAAAACCCTGCACATAGAGTCCTGAGAATTCCAGCAAGCTTCTGATGAGATCTCCCATCCTACCTCTGGAGTGGGAGCTGTAAAGAAAGGACAGTGCCCTTAAGCTCTTGTTGTCTTGTCTTTTCACATAACTCACTCTTCTCCTATACAATGTAAGTACTTATTTCCTCCCCCTACTGTTACTTGGCCCGAACTCACTCTGCAAAGCCTGTTTTTTTTTTGTTTGTTTATTTTGTTTATTCTTATTTTAATAGATGTAAAACCTTGATACCATTTGCAAGGTCTTAACCAATTTTTTTCTTCAGGATATAAAGAACCTAGAAACCACCTCTAGAAGAAGTCACCACCATCCAAAACCTAGTAACAGATATTCTTATTAATCTGAGGAAAATTTACCAATTTCTGTTACTGAGATTTTTTTATAGTCAGTTCATTTTTGTTGATGTTTTGTTTTGGTAAGAATACTCATTCTAATCATTTGATAAACACTGTTAATGTAATTTTGGGTTTTTTTAGCTGTGTTGTAATGGAGTACTTTGAGTGAATTTCAAATACTAAAGTTGCTTTGAATACCTAAAATAAATCTCATTCATTAGTATGTAACTAATTTTGCATATGATTTACTTAGACTTGTTGAGAAGTTTTGTCTATATGTTTGTAAAATAATTTTGATAGTAAATTAGCTTTCTTGTGATGAATTTATATAATTTTAGGGATAATAGTTGACATCATTGAGGAATTGATATGTTGTTTCTACTTTTATTTTCTGAAAAATGCTGTTGGTAATTGATATATAATTTTCCCTATGAAGAGTAGAATTCATGAATATTTAGACCTGTTTTTTCTTTTCTTTTTTTTTTGTAAGTCTCATAATGGGTTTAATTTCATAACGCATATAATTTGTTGAGATTTTTAACTTTTCCTTATGTAAAACTTGATGCCTTGTTTGTTTAAAGGAATCAGTCATAAAGTTTTTCATGGCATATCTTTATTATTTTCCATGTCTACATGATCAGTAGAGATGATTAGTGATTTCTGAATGATATGTATGAGTATCTTTCTTTAAATCTTTTGTTCATTTTCATTAAAGTTATCAATATTGTAACATCTGTTGTTTTCCTGATTAGATTTTCTTTCAATTTTATTTTTTGTTTTTTATTTACTTATTATTTTGCTAGTTTATACATACTGTAAGTGATCTGAATTCAACACCAAATGTTTAAAATTAGTGTGATTTCTGGGAAGATGGTGGAATAGTAAGCAGCAGAGAAAACAGTCTCTGAGCGAAATAGTCCAAATGCTGGAATATAGCATCATGGGGAAGACAAGAAGGAAGGTGGGTTCCCTTCACCCAAGAAGAACCTAAAGTGAGAATTGAAGCCCACAGAGATTAAAAAAAGAAAAAATTTAAATAAATAAGAAGGCAGTACCTGGTAGTACCTTTACCCAGAGCCAGACTCACCATGCAAGAAGAACTGCTGAAACATGGGGATGCACAGTCACAGTGACGATGGTGGCTGGCAAGCCCAAAGGCCTCTGCAAAGAGTTATAGTGGTAGAGGGGAACAATGGGCTGTATAACTGCACTGACTGGTGACTAGTGTAGAGGACTCAGTCCCCTCATGGGAGAGGTTGATTGGCCAGGAGCCATTTTGGTGTTGGGCAGAATAAGCCTGGTACCAGAACCACAGCCAGCTTCCTTCAGCCACTCCTAGTTTGGAGCAGACTGGTGGAAGTTACTTGTACTGAGTCCTATTCCTGTGCGCATTCCAACAGTCATAGCTGAGGTTTCCCTATATCTATTCCCAACCAGTTCCATCTCCTGCACAAACTCCATGTGGTGGGGGCTCCCTGTTGTTAACCAGCTTGGGAGGAGGCAGCAGCCTGCCCCACCCAGGCTTGCACTCCACTAGCCACTGGTGAGCCAAGGCAGGCTGGGAAAAGCAGCAGACAGCCTTATACCAGCGCACCCAACAGTCTCCATCAGATATCCCTAGCCAGCACTAGCTAGAAAAATCGAACAGTCTCATTTTAGAGAAATTGTAGCCAATGCAAGAAGTGCCTGGGATCCACTACCCACTTGTCCAGAAGAACCTGGGAATATGTCAAGATGAAAAAAGCAAAAGGCAGACTCTGGTCTACACCCCAAGAAGAACTAGTCCAAGAGGTGTAAACACAGAAGACAGCTGGAGATGCACACCTGAAATTTCTGAAGTGATGGCAAATGAAATAAAATAACAACTGCATGAGGCTTTAAAAGAAATTAGAACAGAAATACTATCTCAGGTGAAAGAAGAAATGAGAAATATAATAACAAATGAATTTCTAAGCACCTCTAAAGAAGACATAAATGAAAGAATAAAGGAGCATAGGAAAATGAGAGAAATCTTGAATGAACAATATAAAAAAGACTTAGCATACATGAAACAGATTCAAAGAGATTACCAGGAAATTAAAAACTCTATTGAAAGCTGGCAAAACTGCTTGAAAGAAACTAAAGATAGGCTTTCAAACTTTGAAGCCAGGTTACAGCTTGTAATCATGAAAGGAAAAATTAAAAATAACAAAGAATCAGGAAATAACAATTCAAAGGCTACATGATGAAGCACAGAAGCATAATGTAAGAATAATAAATGTGAGTGAAAAAGCAGGGGTCAACAAAAATGAAATATAAAGCTATTTACAGAAATAATTACAGAAAAGTTCTCAAGCATAGGAAAAGGAAATGATATTCAGATAAGTGAGGCATACAAAACTCCAGCCAACCATAACCAAAATAGTTCTACACCCATCATATAATAATCAAGATCCCAGAAATTCAAAACAAGAACAGAATACTAAAAGCTATTAGAGGAAAGAAACAGGTCAACTATAAAGGAAAACCCTTCAGAGTCACAACAGACTTCAAAACTATCTTTCAAAATTATTGGATAAACAAGATACTTCCATGACAAAGAACAACTGAAGGAATTCATGACCACCAAACCAACCCTACAAAAAATACTGAAGGACCTTCCAAAGAGAGATTAAAAAATGACCATAGTTTCAGTAATAGTGGTAGAGAGGTCTCACTGAGTGGGACAGACAATGGAATGAAGGGGGCAAAGCTGGAAACCAATTGCAGGAAAGATAAGGCAGAGAATGTTAGCCATATTTACTAATATAAGTGGCCTTGATTCTCCAATAAAAATAAGCACAGTCAGAGTGTATCAAGAGACAGGGTCCATCAATATGCTTTATGTAAGAAACACATTAAACCCAAAAGGGGTTTATAGACTGAAAGTCAAAGGTGAAAAAGCAGTGCTCTATGTGAGAGGGAAGAAAAAAGTGGGGGTGGCTTTCTAATCAGCTGCAGACTGATTAGAAAGCCATGGAAAACTACTTTTATTCAATGGAAAACTAGTCAGCTATAAAGAAAGATAACCTTGAGGCTCTTGTAGGTGAATGGATACAATTTGAGATCATGCTCAGGGGTAAAATGATTCAGTCACATAGCTGAATAGTGTGTTGCCTTCCTAGTATAAAAACAAAAGGAATTAGTGGATCCAAAATGTATAATACTTCCTGTGAAAGTGGAGGAATTGTATAAAAAAGGAAGGCAGTGGCCACTGTTAATCTATTATGATTTGAAGCCCATATTGTGTTCACTGTTCTGGTTAATTTGGTTTTATTCTGTTTTGGTTTGTCTAATTTTATTATATTTGCTGGTATGGGCAGCTATTTCAAAGATAACAAAATATATTATGGTAGCTATTATTGATCTCCTATTATCATGTTTCAAAGTCATGTATTGCTTTCATTATTTTGACTGATATTATTCTATTTTTTGTTTCATTGTATCATGTCTGATGATATAGGCAACTATTTTGAAGACTATAAGATGAATTTTGATACCCATTGTGATTTTACCATTATCTTCTTTTGAAGTCCTGTACTGCTTCTATTGTTTTGTTTTTGTTGGTTTTATTCTGTACTATTTTGTTTGATTTTAACATGCCTGATGCTGTGGTCAATTCTTTTGAAGATAACAAGAGACATTATCGTAGCCATTGTTGATCTCCTTGTATTTTGTTAAGTCCTGTACTGTGTTCATCATTTTGTTTTGATTGACTCTATTGTGTTTTGTTTCATTTGGTTTTATTCTCTTCAAAATAAAAAATAAAATAAAATTAGTGTTAGCATAATCTCATTACTCCTTTTACTTTTCATCATACTGAATTTTTATTTTTAAATTTGATTTCTTGTGGATAATGCATAGGGAGATTACTTTTCCACTTTATCTGACACTCTTCATCCTTTATGATATGTTCCTCCTTTAAATGGTAATTGCTCATATTTTCTCTATAGTTTACTATATATATTTAAAATTAATCCATGTCAATCTTTGTAAACTCCTCTACTCTATACCATTTATAGAGTGTTACCTTCTGTGTTGGTCACTTTTCTCTCATTGCTGAGAAAACATACCCAACTTCCAAATTTAAGGAAGGAACAGATTATTTAGCTCACAGTTTGTGGAGGTTCAAGTCCATCTCAGGTGCCTCCAAGGCAGACAAGCATATGGCAGAAGTCAACAGATCAAGGTAGCAGAAGACTTAAAAAACAACAAAGGCAAAAAAGCAAAAAGGGAGGGGCACAGAGAGAAACTCACACCCATAATCCCAGTATTGGATCATAACTTATTCATAAACTCTAGAATCTTGCCCCCATGACTACATGAAGCTTTGGGTGGGGGACATCTAGACACAAACCATACCTTCTAGCAGTATTCTTCATTCATTTCTCCACTTCTATAGTATCAGTACCCTGCATTTTATATCTTTATCTATAACCAGGTTATCATCTTTATTGCAAATTTGATAAAACATTTATCTTTTGGTTAAATTAATAAAAAATATATTTTAACATTATTTATTATTTAGCTTTTCTTCTTTTCTTGCTTAGAATAGGTTTCTGATCTATATAATATTCCTTCTGTGTATAGAACTTTGAAACCTTTCTTGCTGGTCAATTCTACTCTATTAATAAGCTTTTCTGTTACTGAGATACAACATCTGACATACACAACTAAAAGATGAGAGGCTTAATTTGTCTTACAGTTTCCAAGGATTCACTCCATAATTTGCTGGCTTCGAAACAGAAAGAAACATTACGTCTGTCTGATAGAACAAAGCTGCTTAGTTCAAGATGGCAGGGTGGCAGAAAAGGAGAATATTGCCAAACAGTAAGAGACCAGGGACCATTTATAGAATCTGAGATCACATTTCTGTGACCCACACAGAAATACTCAAAAGTGTTTCTTTACTTATCTGCTAGTTAGCTTCCGAAACAATCAACCTGACAATTAACAATACCTACCCTATCAATGGATAATGGCCTTAGAATTTGCTTGTATGAGGAAGTCTTTATTCCTCCCTGCATTTTGTTAGATAACTTAGGTACAAGTTAGTTAATTTAAATTCTTCAATTCCCTCTCTGCAATTTTGCATATTGTCTTACCAAATGTGTAAAACATTCCTTAGTAACTGCAAAGGTATTAAATCATCCCATTTATAATATCTGACCATAGCACAATGAAATTGGAAATTAATGGCAAAAGAAATTATAAAAGCTGCATAAATATATGGAAATTAAATAACAACCTTCTGAATAACCAGTGGGCTACAGATGAAATTAAAGAAGAAATAAAGCAATATCTACAATTCAATGAAAATGCAGAAACAACATACTGTAATCTGTGGGATGCAATGAAATCAGTCTTAAGAAGGAAATATATAGCAATAAATTGTCATGTCAAGAAAAGAGAATGTGCACAAACAAACAACCTAATGTTTTATCTCAAGCTTCTAGAAAAAGAAGAGCAAGTTAAACCCAAAGCTCATAGAAGAGAGGAAATTGTAAAGATTAGAGCAGAAATCAATGCAATTGAAACTAAAAAAAAAGAATTAATTAATCCAAAAGCTGGTTTTTTGAGAGAATAAACAAAATTGACAAACCATTAGCTAACCTTATCAAGAAAAAGAAAGAAAAAACCAAATCCATGCAATAAGGACTGGGAAATAACTACAGATCCCATGGAAACTCAAAAGATCATGAATACCTACTTTGAAAATCTCTACCTGTATAGATTGGAAAACACAGAGGAAATGGGAAGATTTCTAGAAACATATGAACTACCAAAGCTCAACCAAGAAGATGTAGCAATTTTGAATAACACAATATCAGCTATTGAAATTGAAAACATAATTAAAAACTTACCAACAAAGAAAAGCCCAGGTCCTGATGGATTCATGGCTCAATTCTACAAGAAATTTACAGAAGATTTCATGCCAATACTCCTTAAACTCTTCAGGAAAATTGCAAAGGAAACAACCCTCGCTAAATCTTTCCTTGTGGAAAGTATTACTTTGATACCAAAACCAGAGAAAGCCCCAACCAAAAGAGAACTATAGGCCAATCTCACTATTGAACATAGATGCAAAGGTTCTCAATAAAATACTGGGAAATAGAACACAGTAAACCATCAAGAAGATTATACATTGAGATGAAGTGGGATTCATTCCAGAAATGCAGGAATGGTTTAACATATGCAAATCAATAAATGTAATATACCACTCCAACAGAGCCTAAAACAAAACATATATTGAACATCTCAATATATGCAGATAAAGATTTTGATAAAGTCAAGCACATGTTCACGATAAAAACCCTTAAACTCAGAATGCACCGTGTGTACCTCAATCTTCAGATTTCCCTTTAAAATCAAACACCTAATTATTTGTAAAATATTCAGAATCTAATTAAAACATGAAAATATCATGATTGGATTTTATTCCTTTAATCAGTATTGCAAAACATAATAAGAATATAGCACAGCCTAAATATCAATTTGGAAAGCTTACAGAGTTCATTCCATGTTAGTATTGTATATTGCCAAAAACTCAGTGCCACTTATTTTAGAAATCTGTCATATTTTAAATAATTAGCCATCGTAGCAATCATCTCACTTCAGAAGCTTCATTCTTATTTATTCATGGAAATATTGTGCAGTCATTCTCTCCTAAATTTCCTATGTGAGTTTTGGTTAATGCTCTAAACCCCTTAGCTTCATAAATTTGCTCTACTTTTCTACTTAAGCCCAGAAGAAAAAGAAAGAAAAATGTCTTTTGTTAAAATCAGTAACTGCCTACAAACATTTAAATTCAGAAACTGCACAATTCATTTTTTTGAAACATTGCTACAGTATATGATCCAGAAGAAGGTAAAGATAACATGTACTTGGAAGCAGATATTCTTTTTTATAAATAATGTCTTTTAACAGTCTTCTATCAAAGTATAACATTTAAATTTAAGCAGTAAAAGCAACAATTGAAAACTTATTACTGTATTCTGGCATTGGGTTTCATTGATTTTTTAGTACTAACATGTTAACTATTTTTCAATAATAAGAGTGGAAAATCCATAGTATATGTACAAATAATATCTCAAAGGTTTAAATAACATGAAATGATAATAAAGAATAATAAATTATTTCTTAATGATCATCTCTGGAATCCTATCATCTGGCTTTCTTAAATATTCAAATAATTTCACCACTGGAAATTTGTTTTTGTTTCACCAATTTGTTTTTGTTTTGTACCTGAAAACAAATGTGGTGATTGAGCTTTTTTGAAGATCTCTGGAAGTATGTTTCTTTCCTTAGAGAATAATAATATTTGACTCATAATATTCTTAATTCTTGTTACTGTAAAATAGTTGGAAAATTTTATAATATTATAATTATTGTTTGCTTTTTCTTTCTCACAGAAAGGAGCATTTTGCATTTCTCTGTTTATGCAACCATAAAATCTAAGTTATGTTTTCCTTGGCATAAGAACATATTGCATTTTACTGCAAATTTTGATTTGAACAATGTAAATAAGGAATATTTAATCTTCATGTATGTTACATCAATGAACCTGGACTTACTTTATCTGTGTCTTGTTAACTCCCAGGAATTGATTAAATAAACAGAGTACCAAAGAGAGCCATCATTAAGAGATACAGATAAATCATTGACATTGATATTTGCAGGACAGTATAATCATTATTAATGTATAAGCAAATGACATGGATACATAATATTGGACTTAAAATTTCCTTCTTCGATGAATCTAGGTTTTTCTCCCAGAAATTCAGGATCAAAAATTACTTCAGTAACTTTAGTTTGCTTATATATCCTGGATTTTAGCAATCCAAGAAAATATACAACAATATACCATATTTTTTAATATATCACAATGAGGTGATAAAAATGTACTTTTGGTCTTCCAGTATGTTATTAAATGGACAGTATTAAAAAATATGTATAGTATCTTCTGAAATGGACAGTATTAAAAATATGAGGAAATTTTACCCCTTATTAATCTTTTATATTTCAGAAAAAATTTCTGTGCCCTATGTTGAAGGTTATAGTAATATTTGCATTTATTGTTTTTGACTGCTTTCATGTATCACTTACTTTTAGAAATTTATTGCTTATAGCTGTACATATGACACTAGAAGTATATTTATGAACTAAATAAATATTTGAAAATCTGGTCTTATATAACTTAAATTTTTATGTGTCTAAATTTTCAACATTGGGAGTTATAAATTTTATTGCTAGAAAAAATAATTTTCTTCTCAAATTTTTAAAATTTGTTTATCGGTACATGTCTGCCATACAAAATGATCACATTCTTCCTCAGTAATTTGTACCTCTATATAATATGTCTTAATTTTCTTCGCATCCACCTCTCCTCCTTTCCACACTTTCCCTCTTCCTTCACAAAAGCTTTATTTCCATTTTTTCTTTCTATTCACTCATTTTTAAAATGCCTTTTCTTATTCCCTTCCCCAACACCTCCTCTCTTATATCATGTCATCAGTTTCTTCCTACTTTTAACATATACTCTCTGTTTCCTCCCTAATATGCTTTAAGTTACGTGACAGAACAATGAAGAATTTATTTTTTAATTTTATTTAAAGAGAGGGGAAAAATAAAGCAAAACAGAAAAAAAGGGTAGAAACAATACTGAATTTCAAAAAAAAAAAAGACAGTACAAAATCACTAGTTGATACACTACATATTGTCTTTTTGTATATAATTGCTCAAGTTACAAATTAAAGCATACAAAGTGGACATTCAAACAGTGATGCAACAAAGAGCTCCTTTCTCTGATCCAACAAAAACATAGCAACATAATTATCATTTCTACACTCTTAAATATACATGCAGTTATATCCTTTAGAGCACCTCCTTTTCCTCCTTTTGCTTTTTAAGTACATTATCTGTTTAGTTATATCATGTTTCAGGTTGCTCAGTACCTTGCTGATTTGTTTTGCTGCTGTTATTTACTTTTTAAATTTTTTTATTAATTATTATTTATTTATTTATTTATTTTGAAGGTAGTAAAATACAGCAGAACAAGACAGTACATAGCCAACTGAGGCAGTGTAGTGAAATTGGCACAGAACCTCACAGCAAGCCACCGGGACAACAGCAATAGGCACAATAGTACCTCTGGTTTTCTTCACAATGGTTGTTCCTTCAATTAGGCAGAGCAATATCAAAGGAAATACTGAAATTACAAGAACAGAATATTGAATAGAGCAATAACATTGATCAAAACAGAGATAAAAATATTTGCCCTCAAAGAGATGGCAGAAAGAAATCCCCTTTATTTGCTATATCTCATATAGTCAAACTCACAAGACATACTTAGATCTCCGGCTCTCACTTGCTAGAGGACTGGATGGAGGGGGTGAGGGAGTGGGGAGTGGATGTTTGATTCTTAGCCGGAACACTGGTAGGTTCACAGCTGCCCAACAGAGGTGTGAACTGGCTGCCCATTTTCTCAGGGCTCTAAGGTCCGACGTGGCGTGGCGCGTGGCAGATCTCAGGAAATGCTGATATGGTTCTCGCAGTGGGGTGGCCGTGGCTTACCAAGCCACAGCCACTTACCAGAATGGCTGGCTGGCCCAATGTAGAATTTAAACTCAAAATAAAATAGCACTCCTGTACACAAATAGCAAATTCACTAAGAGAGAAATTAGGAAACCAACTGTCACAATACCATCCAAAGAAAATGAAATACTTACTAATCCATGTAACAAAGGAAGTAAAAGATCTCTACATTGAAAACAACATTACTCAGAACAGGTGTGATCTAAGAGGATATCAGAGGCTGGGGATTTAGCTCAGTGGCATGATAGCCTGCCTGGCAAGCACAAGGTTGTGAGTTCAATCCCCACTTACCAAAAAAATGAAAACCAAAGAAAAGTCATCCAGGACAGATCATGAATTTGAGTACAACTTGTGTAATCTGTTAATACCCCATTTCAAAATATAAAAACAAATAATTTAAAAGAGGATATCAGAAAATGGAAATAGATCCCTTGCTTTTGGTTGAGAAGAACCAACATAGTAAAGATAGCTATCCTCCCAAAATTGTTATGCAGATTTAATGCAATCCCAATCAAAATACCATTAGTGTACCTCACAGAACTAGGGAAAATATTCCTAAAATTCGTTTAGAAACTAGAAAGACCTAGAATAGCAAAAATAAGTATGACCAGCAAAAGGCAAAACAGGTGCATCACAATCCCTGATTTGACTTTAAACTACAAAACTAATGTGATTAAAAACACCATGGTACTGGAAAAACAACAACAACAACAACAAAAAAAACTAGACCTGACCATCAGTGAAACAGATTACGAGAAAGGCAAACATCTTCAAACACACTCAGCTACCTTATCTTTGACAAAATGGCCAAATGCTCTCTGGAGAATTACAGCTTTTTTAATAAATGGTGGTGGAAAAACTGGCTTTCCACATGCCAAACACTAGAGCTAGACCCAAGTCTGTCACCATGCACGAATCTAAAATCAAAATGGATCAAAGATCTAAATATTAACACTGAAACATTAAATCTTCTGGAAGAGAAAGTGAATAGAACTCTTGAAGACCTGGGTGTAATCAAAGACTTTATGAACTCTTAACTAGGTAGGAAATACTAAAAAAAGTAAACAAGTAGAATCTCAACTTCTTAAAAAGCTTTCACACAGCAAAAAATAATCAGAATATAAAGATAACCCATAAAGTTGGAAAAAAGACTTAACCAGTTGTTTTTCAGACAAAGGACTAATATCTAAAACATATAAAAAAGTGTAAAAGAATCAGACCACCCAAATTTAAAGATCCAATTAAAAAATGGGCATCTGAAATGAAAAGACATTTCTCAAAAGGAGTATGAGGGTAAAGAAATAGATGAGAAAAAAGTTCAACACTAGTCATTTAAGAGATGCTAACTAAAGCACTGAGATTTCATCTCAATCCAGAAAGAACAGTACCATCCACATATCAAGCAATAACAAACGCTGGAGGGACTGTGGGGAAATAGGAACTCTTCTCCACTGTTGGTGAGAATACAGGCTAGTACAACCACTTTGGAAGTCAGTGTGGAGATTCCTCAAAAAGCTAGGACTAGAGATCCAGTTCAACCCAACTATTCCACTTCTTGCTATTTTCCTAAAAGAATTAAAAACAACATACCACAGCGATATACGCCTATCCATTTTTTATAGCAGCATTGTGTAATACCTAAATCTTGGAAACAACCCAAATGCCCAACAACTGATAAATGGATAAAAGATATGATTTTTACTACAATGGAGCCTTACTCAGCCATAAAGAAGGACACATTTAAAACATTAATAACTAAATGGACATAGAGATCACATTCTTAAGTGAAATAAATCAGACATATATGTGATAATATCACATTGTCTGTCTGGTCTGAGAAACTGAAAGTGTAAATAAGAACCAAAATGTATAATAGGTACTGTAAACTAGGAAAAAAATTTTCAAAAGGAAAGGAGAATCGGAGGGATCAAAAAAATAGAAGAAAATGGAAATAAAGCTTTGTAAATAAGGAAAGGACAAGCAGTCAAAAAGAGAGGAAAACATGGGAAAAAAAGAGGAACTAAAATATATCATGTACAGGTGCAATTTCCCTATGATGAATGTAATATTTATGTATATCTAAATTGTATCAATAAAATTATTTTTTTTAAAAAATAAGGCCTTGAGGTACATACATTTACATAAAAATGACTCAAATTTACTCTTCTTTATTGCACAATAGTACTCTATTGCATATAAATACTATATTTTCCTTATATATTCATCTGTTTATGGGCATTTCAGTTGTTTCTAAGACCTAACTATTATGTCTTGTGGTGCTATCTACCTAGTACTGATATATCACTGTGGAATGATGCTTTTAACTCTTTCAAGAAGATACCTAGAAGGAGGATAGCTGGATCAAATGGAACCTCTAGTTTTAATGTTTGTTTGTTTGTTTGAATTTCCATAGTGATTTCCATACTGGTTGTACCAATTTACACTCCCACCAACACTGAAGAAGTGTCCCTTTTTCGTCACAACCTCACGAGTATTTGTTACTGTTTGATTTCTTGATGATGGCCATTCTTTCTGGAGTGAGATGGAATCTCACTGGTATTTCTGTTTTTGTTGTTGTTGTTGCTTTTTGTTTGCTTCATTTTTTTGTTTTTGTTTTTAATTTTTAGAGAAAATCTCATTTTGTAGTTAATATGCTGGTTTGAAACTCACTATGTAACACAGGCTATCCTCAAACTATGGTGATCTTCCTATTTCAGTTCTGGGAATACAGGCATGCCCTACCACACCTGGCTTCTGTGTTGTTTTAATTTTTGTTTCTTGAATGACCAGAGATGTTGAACACATTTTCATATATTAGCTTGCTCTTTGTACTTCATCATCTGAGAAGTATCTATTAACTGAAGATGCATATTTTTGGACAGGATCTTTAAATTGGGGGAGGGGTTGATATTTTTAAGTTCTTTATATGATGTAGATGTTGATCTTTTGAGGTATGAATTTTCCTTATTTGAGGTACATTGTCTCTTCACTGTGTTGATTTTTTGTGTGTGCAAAAACCTTTTCATTTGATGTATTCTAGCTGTTGATTCACTGTAGTACTTCCTGTTTGATCAGGGTTTTGTTCATAGTCTTTGCCTATGTCTATGTCTTCAAGAGATTTACCTATTCTATCTTCCATCAGATCAGTGTTTCTCTTTTTGTATTTAAATTTTTGATAAATTTCAATTTTAGTTTAGTGCATGGTAAGAAATAAGCGACTAGAGTTAACATTTAGAATGTGGAAAGCCAGTTCTCCATCGACCATTTATTAAAGAGGCTATCTTTCTTCCAGTGAAGGTGTTTGGACTCTGTCAAATATAAAATGCTGAATGTGCTTGAAATTGTGTCTGCATATTTATTCTGTTTTGTTCCATTGATCCTTGTTTTTTTTTCTTTAAAAAATATGCTGTTTTTATTATGGCAGCTTTGTAGTATAACTTCAAATAAGAGATTTTGATGCCCCTGACTTACCCTTATTGCCCATAATTGCTTTTGATATTCTAAGTTTTTTCTGCTTCTAAATGAATTTCAGGATTGTTTTATCTACTTCAGTGAGGTATACTATAAGATATTGGCCAGTAGAATGAAGCAAGGTTTATACATCATAACCAAATAGAATTCATTTCAGAGATGCAGTGATGGTTCAATATACACAAATCAACAAATGTTCCACACTACATTAACACAACAAGAACAAAAATCACATAGCTGCCTCAACAGAGTTTTGAAAAAGCACTGACAAAATTCAATGCCCATTCATAATTAAAAAAAAACTACAGAAAAGTGGAAGGTCTTTGTGTCAATCTGATTAAAGCCATCTATGACAAACTAACATCCAACTTCATATTAGATGGTTAGAGACTGATAATTTTCACTCTAAAATCAGAAACAAGACAGAGATGCCCTTAGTCACCACTTGCTATGTGACCAAATTTATTTATTAAATATAGAAGTCTTTTGGTAGAGGGACAAAAAAGTTGTCAATTTTTAACACTCTTACTCAGTGTAATTCTGGAAACAGCCAGAGCAATTAGAGAAAGAGATAAAAGAAATATAGACAGGAAAGGAGGAATTAAATTCTCATTATTTGCTGATGGCATCATTCTCTAGAAGACTCCATAAACTCCACCAGAAGACTCTTAGGGTTAATAACCAAATTCAGTAGCACAGCAGGGTACAAAGTCAACACTCAAAAGTTAATAGCATTCCATTATATGAATACCAATCTCACTAAGAAAAATTAGAATAGCAAGACTTTCACAATAGCATCAAGAAAATGAAATTCTCAGGAATTGACCCAATGAAGTCAAAGATCTTTACACTGAAAAATACAGTGCCCTGAAAAAGGAAATCAAAGAGGCTATTTATCTTTTCTTGAAATTCTGTAATATTTCTACCCTTTTCCTGTTTTTTTCTCTTTAAATAAAAAAAATGAAAAAAAAAAGAAAATGGGAAGACATTCCCTGTTCTTAGATAAGTAGAACCAATATAGTGAAAATGTCCATACTTCCAAAACTGTTAGACAGAATTAGTACAATTCCAATCAAAATACTAATAGCACATCTCATAGAATTATAATTTTCATGTAACATATACGTATATATATAATGTAAATTTTATATTCACTCAACCTTATGTTTATATAAAATATGTGCATTTTTGATTCTAAATGTGCTAATTTTTACCTTGATTGAAGGATGAGAGAACATGAAAGAGAGACAGATAAAAAATAGATAAGAATGAACAAGTGTTACTTGATTCATAGGACAATACCATGGAATTGAACTTGTAGAGTTTATAATTGATGCACATCAAGAGAGGCATTGAAATTGATTTGATATATTTATGTACAGAAGTGAAATTTTTTTACTACATATGAAATTTTTTTCATTTGCCTTTTTTTATCCAAAGTGAGCAATTTCCTGTTTTCTCAAAAAGCTCCTTAAACGTAATATACAACAATCATTTTTGAGATGTATTGGTTACTGGGAATTGGCTAAATATTTTATTAACATTTTTTTAAAAAAAGACTTGAAAAATTTGTGAGACAACATATTCATATGAAAACTTTGACTAAGAATTTAGTCAAAGTATTTTATATCTATATGTTTGTGAGGACAATCTTTACTGATTTTTTACAAAAAGTAAAAAAGTGCACACCTGTCAGATAAAGAAAAGTATTTTATTTGAAAAATTCTTGTCACACATCTTTAATCTCCCTAATAATTTGTCTGATTCTCAGTGAATTACCTCTCTTGTCCTCAATCTCTCCCTATCTCCTTACTTTCTACCTTTATTTCTTTATTCATATTTTTATTACCTCTCTTTTCCCTGATCTTATTACAAGCAATGTTTTACTTGTAATTAAGTCAGTTTATCCATGTTATGCTCATATGCACAAGGTAAAAGAACATCCTCTTTTTAATAATGTATACAATTATCCTGAAGAGACTCTGAAAATGATTACTATGTTTTAAGTCAATGAAAAATAGTTATGTTAAAATTTTCACACTTATTTGAAAGTAAAGAGTACTTTGTGGATGGCAGAGTAAAATAATGGAATTATATTGTTATACAATTGACATCATTCAACAATTATGCACACCCAAAATTAAAACATCTAGATGAAAAACCATAGAACCTGATTATATTATGATAATAAGAAAAGACACATAGAAGAGATTAAGAAGAAAAGTTTTACATTGCCCATGTCAACCCTCTTCCAAACCTAGAGAGACATTCATTCTGCCAGGAAAGGGAGGGAGCTGAGCATGAGACTTGTCTTTTACCCCAGATGCAAGCCTATTACAACCAGCTCCAGGAAGACCCTCCAGGCCTTGACTACAAAATATAATCTAGTGTCTGAGCCTCTAAAATCATGCTGGCACAGTAGACTCATAACTCTTTCAAGTAGGGCTCACATTCTGGCTAACAAAACCACTGACTTACTACAGCAACCTTGGATTTTGGACAAACCTCTTGGATGAAGACCACGAATGATGTGTTAGTATTGCTATGTCTTTGTACACACATTTTATGTGTTGACATTGAGATAGCCCTGGAAACAGATTCCAGCATAGGCTGCATCACCTGAGGCAAACTTGGGCTTAGGTTATACACTTGTGCTACTATAGCTGCAGTGTTCATAGGATTAAGAATCACCTAGTGTACCTAGTAGCTGGACAGGCTTTCTGTTATATATGTTCCCAGACAAAGCAGGCAGCAAATCCTGTAATAAATATCTGCTTCTTTTACAAGTAGCCATACATGCATGAGAATTAAGAACAACTAGGGAATCATATTATTATCAAAAAGATAAAATGTGGTGTCAATGTCTGGCTGTAAATAGATGTGATTGTATGAACTGCTTGACAAAGAATTCAAGACATCACTGTCAAGGAGTTTCAGAGACTCAAGAGTTATAGACTACCAATTCAGATATTTATTAAAGAAACTTAGAGAGATTGAAATAATTAAAATGAAACAAACAGAAAATTCAATGAACAAAATGAAAATGCAATAGAAAACATCAATAACAGAACTGACCAAGCAGAAGAAAAATCTTACCAAATTGAATGTAAGTTACTTACAAATATAGGAGAATAGAAAAAATGAAAAAATAAAATCAGCTCATAAAATTTATGGAACAGCATTACAAGAAGATCTGTATAGGTCATCAGTATTCATCAAGAAGCATAAAGGAGTAAATTTTCAGATAGTTTGTTTAATGAAATGATAGGGGAAAGCTTTAAAACCAGAATAATGATGCAAATATCCAGAAAAAAGAAGGCTCAGCTATCTAATTGGGATACCCAAATGTATATTATAATCAAAGTATCAAAGATGAAAGACGGAGAAGATCCTTACTGTAAGTAGAAAAAGAATTAAATAACATGAAAGGAAGAACCAAATCACTTTGTGGTAGAATTAGCAAAAATATTGCAAGCAAGATAAAATGGAATTATAGATTGACAGTTTGACAAAAACAAACCAAAATTGTCAATCAAGAATACTATATCCAGAAGCCATTCTGGGTCTGGGAGGAGTACAGTAAGAAGCCAACTCACCCTTCGCATAAGCCACACAAGTCATGCGGGGCCCAAGAAGACAGAAGCCAGTTCAACCTTCCCATGAGTTGGCAGAAGCTATACTGGGTCTGGGAGGAGAAATAAGCCAATTTGCCTTTCCCATAAGCTGCACAATCATGTGGGGCCCAGGAAGGGCCAATTTTACCCTTCTCATGAGTTGGCAGAAGCTTGTTGGGTTTGGAAGGAGTACAAGAAGCCATTCCCCTTTCCCATAAGCCATGCAAACCCATGCAAGGTACAAAAAGAGAGAAGCCAGTTTACCCTTCCCATGAGTTGGCAAATGCCATCCTGGGGCTGGGAGGAGTACAACCAGAAACCAATTTGTCCTCCCCATAAGCCAAAAAACCACATAGGTCCTAGAAAGAGAAGCCAGTCCTCCCTTCCCATGAGCTGAGAGGCAAATGGGCTCGAAATCAAGAAGTGACACCCCCACCCCAATAGGCTGAGTTGATAGAAACTGAGATACAAAAACAATTAAATGCTCTTATTGCTTGATTGGCTTTGCAGACCTAAGGCCAGTAGCGTGAGCATCTATTAGGATCATAGCAATTTGCAACAGAGCAAATACGGGGGATTTCCTTGTGTATTGTTTTAGAAATCCAATATTGTTTTCACTGTTTTGTTCTGTTCTGATTTATTGACTTTATTTAATGTTCCATTTTGATTGGTTTTATTTTGTTTTATTTTATTTGATTTTTCTATGTCTGATGGTATGGAAAACTATTGTAAAGATACTAAGATATATTATGTTAGCCGTTGTTGATTTCCTATTATCCTGCTTTGAAGTTCTATACCACTTTCACTATTTTGTTTTGATTGGCTTTATTTTGTTTTATTTTGTTAGGTTTTATTCTCTTTAAAATTGAAAAAAAAGAATAACATACCCAGAAAATTTATCTTTCAGAAATGGGGAGATCAGTTTCCCAAAGGAAATAGTTTTCATGCACTATTTTTTGAAAAATTTACTCATTGATAACTGATTGAAAACAAAAATTATACATATTTATATAGTAAATATTATGTGACATGATGTTTTGATACATGTATACACTGTGCTATGCTTAAATCAGGTTAAATATATTTATCTCCTTAAATAGTTATCATATCTATGATAGGAAGATTCAAAATTATTTCTTCTCATTTAAAAAAAATTCAGTGTGTTATTAGCATCTATAGTTAATGCTGTCATGTAATAGCACATGAGAAATTCTTGTTTCTATTTAATTGTAATTTAATATCCACTGGACAACATTTTCCCAATTTCTCTTTCTTATTGTCTAGTTTTACCTCTCATGGCCTCCACTCTGTACCCAAATTCAGGAAAGTCTGCTTTTTAATATTTCACTTTTGAGTAAGATAATGCAGTCCTTATCTTGTTCCTGACATTTTATGTGACACAATGATTTCCATTTCCATCCATGTTAGTGAAAGTAATGGAATTCTACTCTTTTCTATGTTGACTAATATAATATATATCATATACCAAATATATGTCATATTTTGTTTATCCATTTGATGTTTGACGTCTAGATTTTATTTGCATTTCTTAGCTATTGTTAATAGTGCTGTGATAACCATGAGATCATATATATCTCTCCTTTGAAATGGCTTTCTTTTCCCTGAATATATACCTTGTAATGAGATTGGTGAATCAAATATGGTTATATTTTTAATATTTTGAGGAGTCTATACTGTATTTCATAATGAAAGTACTAATTTACATTCCATTGAAGGAATATGCAAGGATTTCTTTTTCACCAAATCCATATCAGCACTTACTGTTATTTTTTCCATAATATCATTCATACAGAGTAGTATCTCATCATGGTTTGATTTACCTTTTCCTAAAATTAATCACACAATAAGAAAATAATGTCACAACTGTAATACAAACTTTGAAAAGTGACTATATCTAATTTCCTGAATATTTTTGAGGATAAGTTGAAGATTAAATGTCACAACTCAAAATCTAAAATAGCTCTCCACGTACTTTTCCCTAGACAAAAATACATCATACTGCTTATAATCTATTTTAATAGATATGAACTAATTAAATTGAAACAATATTTGAATGGACACCCAAATAGATATATGCAATCAATATGTTTTTGCTAGAATTGAAAAAAATCTAAACATTATACTTAAAAATAAGTCTTTGAGTCACTGAGTTTGATCAAAATTAAAACTATTGTCATGCTAGTTAAGTTTAAAAGCATAATATCTACCATATTTGTGTGTCATCAATGACGTCACTTGGCAACTGGAAATATTATTACTATTCATAAGATTGCTGAAACAAATATGTAATTAAATCTATGGCTTGGTAAAATGCTTGAGAGGTTGGGAAAGAATAAGCTACTAGTACTGTATGCCTATTTACCTGAGGCTTTGTGATACTACTTTTAACTATTTTCTCTATCATGACAGTTATCCTCCTGAATAAAAACAATTATTTTATTTATTGATATAATTTAATAAATCATTAAGGATGTGAGCAAGTTTATTATTATCTATATATCAATACATTTAGAAATATCAACAGTATATAGAGATATGATACATCATCATGTATAATATATCATCATTCAGTTTTTTGGTTTTTTTTCTGTCTCTCCTTTTGTTAGATGTGCATGAGGGTAAGAACAAAATTTCTCTACCACTAAAGCATTTCTTTGCTGGATTTTTGAATCTCTAAATAAATAAACAAAAGTAAAGGCAAAGAGTATTTGAAAACATTTAATTCAATTGTATGTGTTACTTTTTAGTGTTTAAAAAATCCTGAAGATTAAATTAGTTAGAGAGATGTTATGATGTTTATTCCTTAGGCTGGAATGCTTTGGCTTCCAGATTACAGCAGATTGTTGAGATGTAATGACTAAAAATTCCTTGAACTATATTAAATCTGTGTAGCAAGACATTTATAAATATTTGAATCATTTTTACATCTTTTTGTAAATTATAATAATCTAAAAATTTAGGAATAACATATTAGACAGTTTTATAATCATATTACTTCAGAGAACATGAAAGAAAAATAAACATTTAAGGTTGAAATTTTCCATAATAAAACTACTTATAAGTGACTGATACCACAAGCCAAAAGATTAATTATCGAATTGTTGTCTTTAAACTTAGAATGTTTTCAGCACATTAGAACTTTTCTTTTGTATATAGAAAAAATAAAAGTTGCACAGTTTAGATTTTACCAAGTACAGAATTCTACCTTTAAGGTGAAACATTCTATCTATATTACCTGTACAGACTATTTGATAAGCCAACATTAAGCAAATAGGGTGTCTAAGAATGTTAATATATTAACGATCACCTTGAAAACACAACAAAAGTTATACAAAGTTTGAAATGTTACACATGAAATACAAGATAACAAATATGCCTTTTTATAGGTGGATACAGCTAAAACTATTTTAATATAACATAACATACAGTGTGTCTTAAATAAATACATCTCATTTCCAGAAAATTTTGTTTGGAAAATAAGTTTACTTTTTATTAAATAATTCAATAATAAACAACACATTAGATATATTTGGGTGTGAAAGTGGAAGAAATTGATTGTGAATGTATAAAACTGTATATAACATATGATATAAAGAAATTATATGACAACTGTGTGTTTAATATAGTTGTTTAAGAATTTCAAATTTATTTAATTGCTTTTTACACCATTTTTTATTCTTACCAAATTTTATTTCATTTATTTGTAGAAAATACTACTCTGTGGACCACATCCTTGAAGGCTTGCTTTACTTGCTGGTTCCTCAGAGTGTAAATGAAGGGATTCAGCATGGGAGCAATGGAAGTGTTGAGGATAGCTACTCCTTTAGTCAGTGAGGCCTTCTCTTTGGCAGAAGGATTAGCATACATGAATATGCAGCTTCCATAAGAGATGGAGATGACAATCATGTGAGAGGAACAGGTGGAGAAAGCCTTTTTTCTCTGATGGGCAGATGGAATTTTGAGAATAGTTCTGATAATGTAAATGTAAGACAAAATGACTAAAGCCAGAGTGAATAACAAAGTAACTAAAGCGAAGTAGAAACCAATTACCTCTAGGAGCTGTGTGTCTGAGCAAGACAGCTGTAAGAGGGGAAAGTAGTCACAAGCAAAATGATCAATGATATTGGACGCACAGTAATCCAGCTGGAGAAGAAGCATAAGAGGCGGGAAAATGGTCAGAAATCCACCCAGCCAGGCACACAGTACGAGCAGTACACATAGTTTCCTGCTCATGATAATGGCATAATGCAGGGGCTTGCAGATGGCCACATAACGGTCGTAGGACATGGCAGTTAAGATATAAAATTCAGTCACCCCCATGAAGATAAAGAAAAATAGTTGGGCTGCACAGTTGTTATAAGAAATAGTCTTATCCCTGGTGATAATTGCTCCAAGAAACCTAGGGATACACACAGTTGTAAATGATATTTCCAAAAAAGAGAAGTTCCGGAGAAAGAAATACATAGGTGTCTGTAGAAGTGGGTGTACCAAGGTTAGAGTGATGATAGTCACGTTGCCAGTAACACTTAATATATATGTGATAAATAAAAAGAGGAAAATCACAATCTGAAGGTCAGGATCATCAGAAAGGCCTAGGAGGACAAAGTCTGTAATCACTGTGTGATTCATCTCTCTCTCTGTCCCTCTATATCTTCCCTTTTTTGTTTTTAAAAAGGTATTTTAGGGAAATCACAATCAAAGATAGAAGAGGAATAATATAATTCAATATAAACCAATATCGGCCTTTGATTCAGTTCGAAAATATCTTCCACAAGCTGACATTTTTATTTTCAATATGTTCTTTGCATTATGTTTTAATACATAACTGTTAATTCAAATTGTTTACAACTTCTCTTGTTTTAAATCTAACTACAGAAATTAAGAAATTTTATGTGACAAGCCACATTTCAGAGAAAATAAAGTCAATAATTTTTGTTTTATGTGCAATTTATGCAAAATATTTTTGCTAAAATAATTATATGGAACATTCACTTTTATTTTCTTTTCCATGATGTATATTAGATACATCAGATAATTTTATAACCTAAAAACAAAAATAGATATTAATTCCATCAATATCTGAAGAAAAATAGAAGACCAAGATAGTAAATCATAACTTTTTATGACATAAGAAATAAATTAATGATGTTCTTATTGAATAAAACAAAAATTTGTATTACTAATTTAATTACTAATTTATTTTTAATACTAATATTTTGATTGTCAAAATAAGACCATTCTATATACATTATCTATATTTAATACAAGATAGGAAATATGGAAGGAATCTATACATATTATCTATATTTAGAATAAGATGCAGTAAATATTTTACATAATATGTTCACTTCCTGGCTTATAATTTCATCACTGTTTAATGTTTGATACCTGCTATTATATGCTAGAAAGGCATATAGTGTATTCAGACATTGCTATTTTTGAGCTGAAATGGACATGTAATATATTTTTCTTTTTCTTTTTGCTATGAAGAATAAATTGGAAAAATACTTGCCTTAAATTACAGCAACTCTTTCAGTGGGATTATAGTTCAGGTATGTTTTCAGCTTGAACATTATCCTTCCTTATCTACCAGGCTTTACAGAAAAATGTTGTATTTCCTCATAATTTTGCCTTATATAATGCCATTCATCTTATGAATCCACTTACAAGGGCACTCAGAAATATTTAATGGGACATCTCTTTTTCATCTTAATGTATTCAATTAATTCTTAGCTATTCGAACACAGCACTGGGAATACCAGTCTGTATATATGGTGTGCTAAATCTTGACAGGTGTCACATATTTAGATGGTCAAATCTACAATGAAGTTCAGAATGCAAAGTCATTGGTTCTCCATCAGACACTAGGAAAGTTCACATTAATCAAATTTGATTTTCTTTTTTCCTCTATTTTATCATGGTGGGAGGGCACAACTTGAAATAAAAATAGAGTGTTGGAAACCTTCAAAAGATGTAGTAACACACTATTTCCCTGTTCTATATTCTGAGAAGGCTAAGAAATTAATATTCAAAGAAAGGACAGAGAAAGATATGGCAACATGGGGTTTTCTGACTATAGATGCTTAAATTAAGATCCTTCTCTGTGGGGTTGTATTTGTATCTCAAATATTCCAGATCTTCTTGTTTTGACTCATAATGACTTGGTCTCCTGAGGACAAGACAAAGTCCAAATCAATGTCTCTGTTATCCTGTACACCAAGAGGGATTTCTTGAAGTCATCCTTTAGTATCTCAGCAGCATCTTAAATCTTTCTATTGTGATTGTCCTTTGAGAATGGATAAAATCATCTTTGTTATAATCCACAGAGAACCTACAATGTTGTCTTGTGCAAAACATTTATTTCCATCAAGAGCAAATTCCGAATAAATAAATAAATAAAATTTGTATATTCCACGATCCTTGTGTCAGTAGAGGAGATTTTCAGAAGAGGAGAATAGTCACAGAAAAAGTGATCGATATTTGTACCACAGTATTCCACAGTCTGACTCATGACAGCTCCAGGAGTTATGCTTAACACAGCAGTGAAACAACAGGCAGACAAGAGCTCATAGCATACTCTGCGGCTCATAATGGCCGTATAATGAAGGGGCTTGCAGATGGCCACATAGCGGTCATAGGACGTGACAGCTAACAAGAAAAACTCTGATACACCAAAGAAAAGGGAAAAGAATACTTGTGTCAAACAAGCATCATAGGAGATGATTTTATCTTTAGTGACTATGCTGACCAGATATCTATGGATACAGATAGTCATCAGTAAGAGTTATAAGAAGGAAAAATTTCAAAGGAAGAAACTCATGGGTGTTTTGAGGTTGTGATCCAGCAATGTGAGAAGGATATTGATAACATTCCTAGTGACACTGAATAAATATGTTATTAATAGAAAAAGAAAAATTACAATTTTCCAGTCTGGAGCCTCTGTGAGTCCTAGAAGAATGAATGTGGGCACCGTTGTATGACTTTTCATGGTCAAATTCATTCTAAATTCCATCTTTCCTAGGGATAAATTAAATTATCTATGTTTTAAAAGGACTTTTTTCATAGACTGAAAGTTGTTATGGATAACCACGAGCCACAAATGAAATTTGTATTTTTTTTTCCTTCTATCATTTTAGCTAGCAGTGAAAACCCCAGTCTTCAATGCCACTTACTATTTTTTGTTTCCTGGATACTCATTTTCCTAATGCTACTTTTGATCTTTTTTACCTATAGAAGCAATGGCTTTGTTATTTCTTGCTATATGTATGACTACTATTTCTAGTTTAAACTTTTATGATTATTTTGGGGGTTCTTCATTCCAGCCAATTTAATTTTTTTTCAACACAGAAAGGAAAATACATTTTAGGTTTCAAAAGTTCTCAAATCTCAAAATCAGTATGTAAACATCAAATTGAAATTATTATATGGAATTTGGAATTTTTACTCATTTATTCATCCATTTTTACCTTTATGAATAGCTTTTCCAACATAAGAAATAATGTACCATCAGTAAATTAAATTATTCCATCCTAGGCCTTACGTTTGGGGAAGTCTTATTGCTTTCTAATTCTCTCCACAATCTTATCTACAAATATTTATATACTAATGGGATGGTTAGATAAACAATGACAAGTTCCAAGTTTTGCCTGCAGCACATATCTAGAGCTAGAAAAATTCCACATCAAGTCTATGGCTCTGAGACACTGCACTGTCAGCGTCTACATTGCCCTGGTATGATCTCTTAGAGTGCTCCTCCTCAGCCCTCAGCCAGCAGACAGTAGACACTCTTATCAATTTGC
>PVLA01005908.1:0-18589 GCA_004027455.1 Hydrochoerus hydrochaeris
CTTGCTTCTTGTGAACTATATGTTTGAGACTGCATTTTGCTTTTTTGTTTTGTCATTTTCACTCTGCCTGGTGTTTTCTATGTGTAGGAGGGGATCACACACACTCTTTTCAGACACACCAAAGTCTTACAGATACTGGCCCTATTTATCCCCTGTACACCTCTATTTTAGGGGTCTACTCACCACATTGATACAGTCAATCCGGTGTAGTCCAAAGTTCACTACCTGGGAGCAAAGTTCTGAATTTTCTCATTCTAACTGGATCCTGCTGAGATCTTCTGTTGCTCCAGGTGGGAGGGTGGGCCCATCTGTAGTAGTACAGGGCAGTTTTCAACCTTGGGTGGGCCTTTTCAATGTTCCTGGTGGCAGGGCAGGCCCACAGGGGAGGTTCAGGGTAGCCTACCCCTGAGGCGGGCTTGCACTGAGTTCCAGTTGGCAGGACAGGCCCACAGCGGAGATTCTGGGCAGCTTACCCCTGATGCAGGCCTCTGCTAAGTTCCCAGTGTCAGGGCATGCCCACGGTGGAGGTTCTGGGCAGCTTACCCCTGATGTAGTCTTCCAGTACATTCCTGGTGGCAGGGCAGGCCCACGGTGGAGGTTCTGGGCAGCTTATCCCTGATGCAGGCTTCTGTTCAGTTTCAATTCTTCTGTTTTGATCAGTTTTATACTATCTTTTTGTATGAATTCATTGTGTGTGAAGATATGTATAACTATTCAGAAGAAAAGAGGAGACATTACAGTAGCCACTGTTGATCTCCTGTTGTCTTGCTTTGAAATCTGTGTCACTTGAATTGTTTTCTTCTGATCTGCTTTGCTCTGTTTTGTACTGTTTTGTTGTAGTCTAGTTTTGGAGGTTTCAGTCCATACTCAGTTGGTTCCAAGGCAGGGTGGAATGTCCTTGATATTTTTAAGAGATCTTTCCTTTCATGATCACACACTGCCAACTTGTCTTAAGGTTTTGATAGTTTATCCTTAGTTACTTTTAAGGTGTTTTGCCAGCTTTCAATGGAGTTTTTAATTTCCTGGTAGTCTCTTTGAATCTGCTTCATGTATTCTATATTTTCTTTATATTCTTTATCGAGTGTTTCTCTCCTTTTTTTGTGTTCCTTCTTTCTTCAGTCTGCATCATCCTGAGAGATGCTCCCTGAGAGCATTTCTTTTATTACTCTACTCATATCTTGCTTTACCTGATTTAATATTTCAGTTTTGAGCTCGTCTACAAGGTCCCATGTCTGTTGTTGTGTGTTTGCCGCCTTTAGTCTCCCTTGTTTTTCCTTCTCCTGGATCAGGGCTCTCAGGGTTCTGAGCTGGGGGCCTCCTCCTGCCTCTTTCTCCTGTCATGGCCCTGGCTTCCTCCATACAGGTTACAGTGCAGGTCCCAGCCCCCTTCCCTGCTGGCCACATTTCCTACGAAGCACGCTGGTGAGGGAACTCTGCCCTCTCCTGCCTGCTCTTGTCACTGAGGTGTAAGCAGCATTTACATATGCCTGCCCCTCCCCACCAGGCCAACCAAACTTCAGCTGCCTTCACCAAGTTAGTACTTGCTAGGCACAGGGAATTGATTTGGGATGGTGGCCCAGTCCAAGCAAATCCCATGAATCTGCTCTGGGGAGGGTGCAATCAACTGAAGTCACTGTTGCTCCCAGTTCAAGCTCCTCCTGCCCAATTCCAACATGGTGCCCATTTGGTTACGCCCTTCTCATGTGGGGGTCCCAGCACTGACCATGGATTAACTAAGGTCCCTTTGCTGGCTCTGCTCTCCATTGGGCTCACCAACCCCCAACTTCAGTGCTGCTGTGCTTCCTGTGAGTGGCAGCAAGAGCAAGTTTGGGTGGCTGTGCCAGCCAGTGAGGATTCAAACTGGCGCAAACTTGGTGAGTTACCATGAAAACACTGTGACCCTTAATTTTTAGCTGTTTCAGTTGCAGTCCCGAAATATTTGATGAGCTTTTTTACATTTTAATTTCTTCCTGTGTCAAGAGGATCCATCTCCCTCCATCTGGGTCTCTCCAGGATGTTTTATTCTGGCATATGAATTGTTTCTCCTGGGAGGCTTTATATTTTGTTGCTCACTGATCGACCATCTTGTCTTCTCCTGTTTCTTTTTTAATATTTAGATCTTTGATCATTTTTGACTGTAGTTTAGGGTATGGTGATAGACGTGAGTCTAGTTTTAGCCTTTGGCATGTAGAGAGCCAGTTTTTCTAGCAGCATTGATTCAAGAGGCTATGTTTCTTTCAGGGAATGTATTTGGCCCCTTTGTCAAAGATAATATGGCTGAGTATGTTTGGAGTTTTATCTATATCTTCTAAGCTGTTCCACTGGTCCTGTGGTCTGTTTTCTTGCCAGTACCATGCCGATTTTATCCTAGTAACTTTGTAGTATGATTTCAAGTCTGGGATTGTGATACTTCTTGCCTTGCCTTGCCTTTGTTACTCAGGATTGCCTTTGCTATTCTAGGACTTCTTGTGGTTTCATATGAATTTTAGGAATGATTTTCATGGTTCTATGAAGTATGCTAATGGCATTTTGATTGGGACTGCATTAAATATGTATAACAATTTTGGGAGAATGGCCATTTTCACTGTTGGTTCTTTCTATATAACAGCAAGAGATATCTTTCCATTTTCTGGTATCCTCTTTGATATTCTTTCTCAGACTACTGTATTTTTCTATAGGCTAATATATGGTGTGTTTTAGAGAATGTACCATGTGCTGTAAGAAGAATGTGTATTGTGATGCTGGGCAGAACATTGTGTAAATGTTTACTGACTCAATGTATTTACAGATTTGGTTCAGTTCTATTATTTTGATTTTTTTTATCTAGTTGGTCTATCTCTTTGTGAAAATGGGGTATCAAAGTCCCCCATTACAATTGTAGTATTGCATATTTGATTTTTCACATCTATTAGTATTTGTCTTATATAGTTGGGTGCTCATGCATTTGGTGCATATATATTTATGATTGTTATCTCTTCCTCTTAAGATTTTCATCTCACGAGTAGGTAGTAACCCTCTTTATCTCTTTTGAACATTTTTGGTTTGAAGTTCAGATTTTCTGCAAACAGAATAGCCACCCCTGGTTTTTTCTGGGTTCCTGTTGCATGAAATATTGTTTCCCATCTTTTGACTTTAAGTCTATGAATTTATTTTTGAATTAGATATGTTTCTTGTATACAGCATAATATTGGATCTTATTTCTTTTTCTTCTGCCATGCTCTTCCTTTAGGATCACTGTCTTATTGTCATCCTTTCTATTACACAGATGTACACATCAGGTGTCAGAAGGTACAGTACAGTCTATAACTGAGCACCACTTTCTGTAACTGAACAGGTGAAGAAATTACACTGAACATCAGCATCTGGCAGTATTTTTTTGGAAAAAAAAGTAACTAAAATGGGTTTAAATTGATTAACACTATTAAATCACATCTAATATTTGATATTACATAATTCAATACAGCTGGATCTTATTTCTTGATCTGTTCTGTCAATTTATCTCTTTTAATTGGTGAATTGAGGTCATTTATAACTGATATGTATTGGATTATCTTTGTTATGTTGCTTTCCTGTTGATTTCCTGCTATTCTCCTTTGTTTAATTGCTTGATCTTCCTGGTGGTTTCTTTTTATTGTCTGGGAATTGTGGTTATTTTTTCTCTATCTAGAACCTCTTTCTAAGGTTGATTTGGTGGACATGAATTTCTTCATTTTTTCTTTGTTACAGAAGTATCTTATTTCTCCATTAATTTTGAAAGATAGTTTTGCAGGCTACATCAAACTGTGTTGAAAGTTGTTTTCTTTCAGGGCTTGACATACTTCACTCCAAACTCATCTTGACTTGAGGGTTTGTGTTGAAAAGCCATTCATGACTCTAATGGGCTTTCTTTGATAGGTGATGTTTCTTTTTCTCTAACAGCTTTTAATATTCTGTTTTTATGCTTGATTTCTGGGCTCTTGATTATTATATATGAGTGTATATTTATTTTGGTTATGAATGTTTGGAGTTCTACATGCCTGACTTATAGGTATATTAGATTCTTTTTCTACACTTCAGAAATTTTTTGCTATTAGTTCTGTAACTAGTTTTTTTTTTGTCATTTGCATTGTCTCTTTCATTTTCATTGATACCTAGCAGTATAATGTTTTTCTTTGATTGTTTTGGTGCTTTTGAATTGTTATTTCACAGTCCTTTGTTATTTTTAAGAATTCTTTCCTTTTGTGATTGCTAGCTATGATCCTGTCTTCAAGGTCTGAATGCCTATCTTTATTTTTGTTCAAGCAGTTTTGCAAGCTTTCAATGGAATTTTTAATTTCCTGACTATCTCTTTGAATCTGTTTCATGCATTCTATTTCTTTCCTATATTGTTTATTCAAGATGTGTGTCATTTTCCCATTCTCCTATTCTTTTTTTATTTGTGTCTTCTCTAGCTATCCTGAGCAACTCCTTCACTAAGGTTGTCGTTGCTTTCTTTACCTGAGAGATTACTTCTAATCTGATTTCCTGTATAACCTCATGAATTGGTTTCTTTACTTAACTTGGTATCTTTTCAGAAATTTCAGGTGTGTGACTTCCAATATCCTTTATTTTGATGTCTCCTGTAGTTGTTCCACATGGGATAGGGGTTTGATATTGTATTTTGTTTTTCATTTTGTCATTTTCACCTGTTAGTTAATACCTAGGTCTGTTTAATTTCACTAGTCTTGACTGTCCATCATGTGTGTCTTAGGGTCCTACTCTGTGTGGACATTTACCCAGTTTCTTGGTTCTGTAGTGTAGAGAAGGGCCCAATCACCTGAATTCCTTCTGGAGAGCCAGTTGGGTGAGTCCTATATTTTTTCTAGGCTGATTAGCCTGGAAGTATGGATATGAACCAACACTTAGCTCGTATTGTTACTGTGACTTCAGGTTGTTCCAAGTTGCCATACGTACCTATCCATAGTGTGCACTCTGGCTAGGACCCTACTGCATTACTGGAGGTCTTTCAGGGACATCTGTGTTTCTCTAGGTTGGGGGAGGACTTGCCAGTGTTCTTGTCAGCCCACCTGGGGTTCTGTATATTGAAGAAGGCTGACCTTTGCTCTTGCCAGCCTGCCAAGGTCCTCCAGGTTAAGGGAGACTCTGCCAAGGATCCTTCCAATCCACTGAGATCCTCTGCATGGGGGTGGACTTGCTGTATTGTTGTTGGCCCATCAAGTTCCTCTGGGTGGGGGCAAGGAGTCATTGAGGCTCCTGCCAGCTCACCACAATACTGCAGGTGGTGGAAGGGGTTGCTGACACTCCTATGGGCTGCCAAGGTTTTCCAGGTGAGAAAGAGGGGTGACTGACACCCTTGATGGCTGCTGAGGTCTTCCAGGTGTGTGTGTGTGGGGTGGCCATGGTTACCCTCAGCTGCTGATGTCTTCCAGGTGAGGGAGAGTGGCAGTTGAGTCTCCCTTTGGCTGTCAAGGTCTTTTGGTTGTGGGCAAGGGGTGGTCAATGCTCCCTTCAGCTGCTGACATCTTTTGGGTGTGAGGGCAGGGCATCCAATGCTCTTCTCAGCTGCTAAGGTCTTTCAGGTGCAGAGGAGACTCTTGCTATTCTTAAGAAATCCTTCTTTTCATGATCACTAACCTCATTTCTGTCTTCTAGACCTGATATTCTGTTCTCATATTTGTACACCCTAATGTGTATATTTTCAAAAAGAATTATTAATTTCCTGAATATCTATTTCAATATACCAGTGCCACAAACAATCAGAAAAATCAACAAAGAAATATCAGAACTAAACCAAACTTTTGAACATATGGATTTAGTAGATGTCTACAGAGTGTTTCATCTAACAATATAGACTGTACATTCTTCTCAGTTGCACTTTAGAGATTCTCCAAAATAGATCACATACTAGCTCATACAATGTGTTGAGTAAATGCAAAGAAATTGAAATTATCCCATGCATATAAGCACAACATAGTGGAATGGAATTGTAAATAAATGGCAAAAGAAACCATATAGATATCATAAGTACATGGAAATTAAATAACATTTTCTTGAGTAACAAATGGATCACAAATGAAATTAGAGAAAAAATAGACAGTCTCTACAATTAAGTGATTATGCCAATAAAACATACCAGAATTTATAGACTCAATGAAAAGAATCCTATGAGGGAAATTTATATTATGAATTCCCAAATCAGTAAAACAGACCAAGCTCAATTAAACAATCTAATGTTGAACCTCAAGCTTGTAGAAAAGGTAAAAAAAGTCAAGCCCAAGGCTTGTACAATGGAGGAAATTATAAAGATCAGAGCAGAAGTTAATGCAATTGAGATTAAGAAAACAACACAAAGAATTGATGAATCAAAGAGTTGGTTCTTTGAAAGATTAAATAAAATTGACTAACTCTTATGCATCTCTATCAAAAAAAGGAAAGAAAAGACAGGAATGAAAAGGATGAAATCACAATAAATTCTGCAGCAATCCAGGATATTAGGAATAACTACTTGGAGAACCTGTATTCTAATAAGATGAAAAACAGAAGAAATGGAGAGGTTCCTAGACATCCATGAATTACCAAAGTTGAATCAAGAAGACATAAAACTATTAAACCCAATATCAATTAATATTAAAGATGCAATTAAAAACCTACTGTGTTAGTTAGTTTTCTTTCATTATTGAGACAAAATAGCTAACACCCAGATTAAAGGAGGAATGTTTATTTAGTTCACAGTTTATAAAGGTATCAGTCCATAATCCATTGGCTCCAAAGTAGGGTGGCACAAAGTGGAGGAGCAAACATTCCCAGTGGCAGAAGGCAGCAAAAGCATCAAGAGGAGAGAGAAGCCTCCTTATGCCTTTTATATTTTATGCAGTCTACCAGGATTAGGACAGTGCCAATTCAATCAGTGAACTGGTCCAGCAATTACCCACCCTGAATCCCAGCACCCTTAATCCTAGCATTGAATCATGAATCAATCACAAACTCTAGATTTAGTTAACTCCAAAAAACTTTCATCTACAACTGCATAAGGCTTTGGGGAGACATCAAGACACAAGCCATAACATCTACCAACAACAGCAACAACAACAACAACAACAACAACAACAACAGCAACAAGAAGTCCAACTCTTGATGGATTCACTACTGAATTCTATAAGAAATTTAGAGAAAATCTAAGCCATGACTCCTCACTCTTTAATGAAATTGAAAGGAAGAAATACTCCCATACTCATTCCTGGAAGCAAGAATTACCCTGATACCAAAACCAGAGAAAGATCCAAACAAAAACAGAACTACAGACCAATCTCCCTAATGAACATTGACACAAAAATCCTCAACAAGATATGAACAGAATGTTGAAAACTATCAAGAAGATTATACACTATGACTAAGTACAATTTATCCCAGGGATGCAGGGATGTTTCAACATATGCAAATCAATAAATGTAGTACATCATATGAACAGAGTTAAGGACAAAAAACACACAATCATTTTAGTAGATGCAGAAAAGCATTTGACAATGTGCAACACTCATTCATGCTAAAAAAGAAACCCTACAGAAAATTGGAATAGATGGCCTTTATTTCAATCTGATAAAAGTCATCTATGGAAAACCAACAGCCAACATCATAATAAATGGTCAAAAACTGAAAGCTTTCACCCTAATATTGAGAACAAAACAAAGATATTCAGTATCACCACTCTTATTCAATCTAGTTTTGGAAACATTAGCTAGCTCAATTAGACAAGAGAAAGAAATACAAGGAATAAAGAGGAAAGGAAGAAGTTAAATTATCATTGTTAGCCAATAACATGATACTTTACATAGGGGACCACACAAACTCCAACAAAAAACTTTGAGATTTATTAACCAAATTCAGTAGCATAACTGGATACAAAGTTAACACTCAAAAATCAATTGCACTTCTGTGCAAAAACAACAAACTCAGTGAGAGAGAAATTAGGAAACCATACCTTTCATGATAGTATCCAAAACAATGAAATACTTAAGCATCATTAACAAAGGAGGTAAAATACATTTTCATTGAAAACTACAGTACTCTAAAAAAGATCAAAGAGGAGTTTAAAAAAAGGAAATATATCCCTTGTTCTTGGGTGGAAAGGACTAATGTTGTAGTCAGAAGTTGCAAGGAGAAGAATTACATATAGGACATATAATTTTTAGTATTATTTGTAATAGTTACTCAAGGAGTCAAATACAAAGAAAGTGCAAGAAATCTGTCTACAACTCTAAAGACCTAGAATGTGCAGTCAAGGACCTGGGTCCCATGGCAATAACCTGTATGAGTTTGGCTGAAAACCTAAAGCCCACACAATAACCCATGCAAGTCTATCCCACAGATCTGGGCTGGGAAGACCCAAAGGTGCATGGTGGAAGCTAGAAAATCTATATTAGTGGAGTGAAGGATCTGTGTCAGCAGGCTGAGGGTTCTGTACTGGAGTTAATAAGCTCCCTTGAAAGTACCACAGCCATCCTCAGTGACAATGAGGTCCTGAGCTCCTCTGATGATGAGAATAGCTGAGTACATATCAGGAGGCCAGTGTGACAAACTTCTTGAGATTAAATAGGACACATGTTTCCCTCTAAAGCCAGGAAATGATGCTCAAAGCAAGGACCAAAGCTCCTCTAAAATGAAACACAGCCATTCCCAGCAACAAGGTCCTGAGCTCCTCTGGTGATAACAGCTGAGTTCGTATCAGGAGAACCAGAATGACAAGCTCCTCCAAGAGAACCAATGGCTCCAACAACAGCAACAACAACAACAACAACAAACACCACCACTTAGAACCCACAAGGCTACTCTTCCTCTCCAGGTCTCCTTTTTTGTGCTGGCAAAAGTCCTCAGGTGGGCCATCCACGCTCAGAACCACACTGATTCAGTTCAGTTGGTATTTAAGTTGAAAACCAGTCTCCAATCCACTACAACTAATCTAGTGAAAATAGCCATGCTTCCAAAATTATTAAACAGATTTAACGTATTCATAATCAAAATAACAATAGCACACCTCAGGGAATTAGAGAAAACAATCCTAAAATTCATTTGGAACCAGAAGAGCAACAGCAAAAGCAATTCTGGGCAACAAAGGAATGGCAAGGACTATCACCATCTATGACTTGAAATTATGCTACAAAGATACTATGCTACTGAAAAAAACAGCGTGATACTGGGAAAAAAACTTCAGACCCAAGGATCAGTGGAACAGACTGACCAATTGAAAGATGCAGAAACAATTCCAAACACATTCATCCACTTTATCTTTGACAATGGGGTCAAACACCTCCATTGTGAGAAAGATAGTTTTTTTTAATAAATATGGTTTCTTATAGGCTGAAGATTAAAGCTAGACTCATATCTCTAATCCTTCACTAAACTAAAATAAAAATAGATCAAAGATCTAAATATTAAAATAGAAACATAAAATCTGCTGGAAGAGAGAATAGGTAGAACTCTTGAAGACTTTATGAACAAAACTCTGATTACACAGGAAATACCATAAAAAAATCAACAGCTTAGATCTCATCTTATTAAAAAACTTTTGCAAGTAAAAGAAACCACCGACAAAGTAAAAAGGCACAGAATGGGAAAGAATGGAAAAAATTTTGATGTTTGTTCCTTAGACAAAGGACTAATACCTAGAATATATAAAGAACTCAAAAAGATCAGACCTTCAAAAGATCCAATCCAAAAATAGGCATCTGAAATGAATAGACAATTCTCAGATGAAGAAGTACAAATGGCAAATAAATATATGACAAAATGTTCAACATCACTATAATCTGAGAAATGCAAACTAAAACAACAGTGAAATCCCATCTCACTCTAGAAAGAATGGCTATTATCAAGAAATCAATCAACAACAAGTGCTAGAGTGAAATTGAAAAAAATAAAACTTTTCTCCACTGTTGTTGGGAATATAGATTGGTGTAACCACTGTGGAAACAGTGTGGAGACCTCGAAAAACTAAAACTAGAGGTTCCATTTGTTCTAGTGATTCCCTTTTTTGGTATCTTCCCAAAAGAATTAAAACCATCATACCACACTGATATATGCATACCCACATATATAGCAGCAGTCTATAATAGCTAAATATTGGAAACAGCCCAAATATCCATCAGTCAATGAATGAATGAAGAAATGTTTTTTTTTTTATACAATGGGGTACTACTTTGAAATATTGGAGACATTTCCAGGTAAATGGATGAACTTGAGACCATAGCCTTAACTGAAATAAATTAGACTTACATTTAAATATTGCAATCTCTTGTGTGAGAAAATGAAAGTGTAAATAAGAACCAAAGGTAATAGATATTGTGAAATAGGAAGAAAATATTCAAATGGAAGGGAACAATGCAGGGAGTAGTGGGAAAGAAAGGAAGGGAAAAGAAAAAATGAGAAAAGAAGAAAATGGAAACAAAACTTTTGTAAATAAAGAGGGGAAGGAGGGTTGAATGGAGGAGAGATGAATGGGGAGAAAAAGAATCAAGATAGATCTGGATCATGTACAAGTACAAAGGATGAACGAAGTCATTATGTATGCCTAAAATGTACCAATAAAATTAATCTTAAAAAGGAAATGTCACTTAATATTATTAACAGAAAATCACTTTTGTCCCATTTTTAACCATTCCATTTTTAGCACCTTTTCCCCACACCTTACTTTTGCCTTCACAGTGTCCCAGTTTGAACATGACCCTGAAGAAAATGTTCCAAGCCAAATTCTGCTCCCCTCCTCCTGAAACAAAACTAGTAGATATTACTACAAATAATCAAAGAGTATGCTAGTGCCTTTCTTGGTTCAGAACGTAGTGGTTTCCTTTAAACAAGTAACAAAAATCTGAGGAATTTACTGCATATGTCTTGGATTACAGTATAATGGATTCAGTCTTTTTTGGGTTTGCTGGAAGTCATTTAGTGAACTGAAGAGAGGAAATACTATAAACAACAGAACATCTTTCTAAATACTACCTATGGTGATTGAGTGTTAAGGTCTCAAAAAACTCTTCTGATTAGTGCACTTGACTGTCATTTGAAAATAAATTTCTAACACAACATCCCCACAACCATCTGTATGAAAGAGACAAATCAACTGTCACTTATCCTTTTCCAGATCAGGATTATGACATTCCTGGGAGGGGGTCAAAGTTTGATCTGAGTTCACACTGCTAGTTAGAAGCTGGACTGAAGCATTAACCAAATCTTTCTTTCTACAAGTCTCTCTTGAAGGATACTTCTTAACCAATATGAATATTAACACATCAATCCTTTAATTACATCTTTCTTGAAATATTGAAATTAAAACAGTAGCATTCAAATCAAACTGTAGTACCCTAGATCATTTACTGTAGAAGTTTGAGACCATTCCATAGTTCTCTAGGTTTTATTGAGTATTCATAAAAAAGAATGAATAAGTAGACCTTTAAGTATTTAAACAATGCTTCTAGAAGCACAAAGAAATATGAACAAAATATATTTTGTTTTGGTACCAGGTATTGAACTCATGACCACATAATTGCAAGGCAGGCACTGATGCCACTGAGCTAAATCCCTGACCCAAGACATACTTTTTAAATCTATCATATGAACTTAAAAATCTCTCTTACACTCTCAGAAGCAATACATTCACCAGAGCTTTTTTAATGACAAAAATTGTATCATATGAAAAATAATTTTTAAAAAATTTTATTGAAAATATATTAAAAATACATCTATGGGATTGACATGTTCCAATTAGTAATACTAAGATATGAGATCATTTTAGATCAAGTAAAAATTAGAAATAAGATACTTACTTAATTTAGAATGTATTTGTACTAGTTTTACTAATCCTGTTCAAAAACTTGTATTTTAACTTCCTCTGTTTTGTTTTTGGCTAAGGATGCCAGGGTAGAATACATAATTCCCATACACACTGAAAAGGCAAAGTGATATAGAACAAAAAGAGTGTTTAGAAATGGATACTCAAGGCCTATATTCTAAACCAGCTATTTGTAAGTTGAACATTTTAGAAATGTCCTACCTTAGCCTGTTACACTGTCTGGAAAAGGAACATTATAATGGCACTCTATCAAGTAGTTATGAAGATTAAAATAATTCATGTGAAGGGATTGTGGTTCTATTGTTATATTTTGTAGCTGCCTAGAATCTTTTGAGCACCCTTCTTTAATATGAGAAATGTCCACTGCTTTGGCACACTTCTTGATAGTTGAATCCAGAGTCCTAAATTCCTTTCCTGCTGTGTGCATAGGAACAGCTCAGGCTCCCCACCAATGCTCCTCCTAGTGGGTGCACTCTATTTTGGCAGTACGAGCTAAGCGCCTGTGTCCTAAAAAGTGCACAGAACATCTCGCTACATTTACTAGTGTAATTTCACCAAATTTTTTTTTCATTTAAAAACTAATATATATGAACAGTGGTTTTTATTATTAGTAACCAAGAAACTCTGGTGGAATAGGGAATGAAGTATATACCAAAACTCTATACTTTCCCATTTCTCCTTCTGTGTAGAATTCACTGGATTAAACAGCACAACCTAAAATCAGCCAGATTTTGTAGAGTTATTGTTATGTTGCAGCAAAAGAGTTACCCACGGGACACTGAATTTTGGAAACAAGTGAGGTTTAATTCAAAACTGCAGTGGCCAGTCCAATTTGCCATTAACCTTCTGGCTACTCATTGCTGACTGGCCCCAATTTCTTTGTCCACTCCCATTATAAATCACTGTATGAGTTCACAAGCTCAGTGGGTTTCCACGGATACTACCTTTGCAGCATTATCATTGCTTTGGAATGTTACAAGAACCTCTTACACATCTGGCTAATTGACACACAGAATGTGGGGACTAGGCAGTTTGGTGCCTTGAGATAAACTTGTTTGTTTCTCTTTCCATACTTTTTATGGAGAATTAAAGGGAAGGAGGTGGCTTTTGGGGGATTTGGCCAAAATTCTCTTGCTGTTTGAGATCTAACTGCTAACTAGGTGTTTTAGCTATAATTTATAGGCCATAAAATAAGTGAAGTTTACAAGACTAGGTTGGGGGTTTCAAAGGAAAAAGCAGAGAAAAGAAAGCAAATTATGGGGGGGGGGTTTACAAATGCCCTCACAATTATGAGCCAGAAAAATGGGAAAAGTAAAGCATATTGATGATATAATCTTTCCAAAGTTTAAATAGCTAGCAAATGATTGACACAGATTGATCATCATAATCATAAACCAAAGCATTTTAAAGATAAGAAAATGGCACACCAAGTGATAGATAACTTCTGCAAATCACAAATTTATGAGCAAATAGTCAGGATTTTATAAGATAGTACTATGCTTTTTCCTATTTTCATTCATACAGGGATAATCCTTGTCTTTTTAATATTGTCTACCAATTACAAAGATATCTTAACTTTAAATTTCTAGAAGAATCCTCTCTTTGGCATCTTTCAATAAGAATGAGTTTACCAATCCTCACACTATTTATTGTGAATGGAATCCTTTTGTTTTCAAAATAATTCTCGTATTGTTTTCAAAATAAGTTCATGCTAGTGACTATATTGACTAATCTTAAGCTAGATGCATATTCTGTAACTAAGGATAAAGGAGCAAAAACATTATTCCTTGATAAAACCTAATCTATCATCATTTCCTCTGAAATTGTTGGTTCTGACTTTATATAAGTCAATAAATCTCATAGCAGTAATTATAGTTATAGATTCTGGACATCAATTCCTGATTTTGATTCTTTTTTCTGTTACTATCTAGACAGTACCAAACCAGTTAAAAATGCACTCTGTCTTTGGTCTAACACAACACTGTTAAGATCACTGGACATAGATTTAGCACTAGGGACCCTGATGTGGTTGTGTAGGCTCATGGCAGAATGGTAAAGAGAACCTGTTCAATGCAGATTAGACTTTAAGTATATATCAAGCATTTAAAAAAAAATGAATACTTATGATGCCCACAGTTGGTACTACAGGTTATGCTGAACTCAATCTACACATTTTAGAATGATTATTAGAATTGCTTTGGAATTCTAGAATTATTATTTTTTTAAAAGACAAAATTTCAATTTGGAACATCTCCAAATAGATACTTAGGTGCATTTAAAACATGTTTCTCAATTGTTACCTTTCATGTTATCTTCTTCCTGGAAGTATAATACATAAAAACCCAAAAACCATTCATGCAGAAGCAAAAAAGCTGGCCATGGTATTTCTGTCCACTTTAAAAACAGGAAACCACAAAATGTGAAAGAATAATCTTAGTCTCATTTCAAATATAACCAAAGTAGAATGACCTAAGAGACAATTTGGCTAAGTGCAAACACTTGATGCTCATTTGAAACAGACTTCTCTTGACATCTCCAACATATAGGTGGTATAGCTGTGCATACTAGATGCCACACTCACAAGTTCAAAAGTAAAAAAAAAAAAAATATATATATATATATCTAAAATTATATATATATATATATATATATATATATATATATATATATATGAAACTACATCAATATTTGAGAAAAAGAGGTTAGAAACATTTTTTACCAATTCCATTTCCTAATTCATATTTTGGCCTTATTGTCATATGTGTGTGTGTGTGTGTGTGTGTGTGTGTGTGTGTGTATCTAAGAAAAAAAGAAAAACCAAAAGGATGGTAAGCTTCTCTGGATTGTGTTGGGACAAAGAAGTGCATGATTGATGACTGGCAAGTCAGGAGAGGGGTCATCTCAGGGAGTGAGCAGCAAGCCTAAAATTAGGTCATACAACAGCTTTCAAATTTCTTAAAGACATAATAACTTGAGGCCTGCAGTCCACTGACCTGTAAATCAGAGACTTGCACTTGAGAAAATAGAGATGATGTACAAGTAAACAAGGCTAAAATTCATTAAGGAGTCTCAGGAACAAAAAAAATATGGGAATCATATGAAAATACCAACAATAAGGGGACATTGCTTGCTTGGTTAAGTGTGCACTTGAACATCCTCAACTAATTATGCTCAAAGTCAAAGATCTCACATCCTTCACATGCATGATCAAAACACAAGCAGGATACTTGTAAGACTGACTCGCCAAAGCTTCATAGGGAATTGAGAACAACAGGGAAATCACTGCTATAATTGCAAAGGCAATGTTTAACTACACTGAATTAAGTGTTATTTTTGTACTCTCATTCCAAAAGGAGATTTGTCAACTCTTAATTGAAACTTAACTAGTTACATGAGAAACTGTAGGTCATGAAAGAGTACACAATCAAGACTTGGAGAGGATATCCTTGATTTCCTTGGTTCCTGCTTGTTCTCCAGTATACCTGCCCCACCTTAAATACCCAATCATCAAGGTGAGTCATTATTTTGATTAATTTGGCATTAAATACCTAAGAAACAATATAATTAGCTCCTCCAAGAGAATTTTTCTTAGCAATGAAACTCTTCTTAAGCAAGGTCCACCTCCAATTGTTAGATGATTCTCTAGTCACTCCCTTGATTAATGGCAGGCATTTCAAAATAGATGGATGTTTTATCAGCATTTCTTAAAATGTACTCTGAAAGTGACTGTACTGACTAATGTTAAGCCTAGGTAATAGGTGGTTTGGATTTGTATTCTGATTTCCCTATGGTGCTAATTCATACATTATTTGTAACATGGAAACTTCTAATAAAATTTTCATCACCAAAGTATAATAAGTATGACCACTTTTTAAAAAAATATTTAAAGAGAAAAAAAGCAAAACAGAAAAATGGTAGAAACAGTACATAATTTAAAAAAAAACCAGTAAGAAATCACTAGTTGATAAATTACATATTGTCTTCCCAGATACAGTTGTTCAAGTTACAAAATTAAAGCATACAAAGTGGACATTCAAACAGCGAGTCTGCAACAGTTCTGTTCAACAAACAAAAACTCAGTAATATGGTTATAAATCCTACACACTTAAACATACATGCAGTTATATTCTTTAGAGCACTTTCTTTTCTTCCTTTTGCTTTTTAAAGTTCATTATCTGTTTAGTTATGTCATGTTTCATCTTACTCAGTACCTTACTGATCTGTTTTGTTACTGCTATTTATTTTTTAATCAACTTGGATAATTCTGTTGCTTTGTTTTTGTGTTTCTCCTCATCCATTCCCCATGGATCAGTTTTGGGGGAGTTGGGAGTTTTTGGAGGTATTTTGTTACTTTGTTCTCTCTCTTTTTAAAATATTACTATTATTATTATTATTTTAAGGTAGTAAAATACAGCAGAATGAGACAGAACAAAGCCAATTGAGACAGTGTAGTGAAATTGGTACAAAACTTCACAGCAGGTTACCAGGATAGCAGTAATACATACAATAGTATATCTCATTTTCTTCACAATAGCTGTTCTTTCAATCAGGTACAGCAAAATGGAAGGAAATACCAAACTTATACAGAGTATTGAATAGAGCAATACCATTAATCAGAACAGAGCAAAACAGTGATAAAGATACTTGCCTTCTAAGAGATGGTAGAAAGAAATCTCCCATATTTGCTATATTGCCTACATTGATCTTCCCAAGAGATACTCAGATCTTTGGCTCCCACTTGTTAATGGGTGGGGGCCACAAATAGATGTTTGATTCTTAGTGCTGGAAGGCTCACAGCCGCTTACCAGATTGGTGAGCTGGCTGCTTGTTTTCCCAGCCTTCCAAGTTCCAACATGGTGTGGAGCTTAGGAAATGCCAATGGTTCTTCATCTGGGGCAGCCGCAGCTTGCCAAGCCATAGCCACTTACCAGAGCAGTGAGCTGGCTATTTGTTTTTCCAGGGCCCCAAGTTCCAACATGACACGGAGCTCAGGAAACACCAATGGTTTTTGCTCTGAGGCAGCCACAGCTTGCCAGACCACAGCCACTTACCAGAGCAGTGAGCTGGCTGCTTTTTTCCCAGCATCCCAATAAGTGCCAACACTTATAAAAGATTTTGAGCCTCATTGAAAAAATAAGTGAGTTGAAATAAAAAATCTTTATCACCATATGAAATGTAAGGTAGGCTCTGATTCAGTGTAAAGATTTTATAAATTATATAAAACTAAAATTTCAATTACTAGCATAAACTGAAAAACTGCTAATCAAAAAATCTCTTTCAAGAACGCTGGATATAATGTCCACAATATTGCACTTTCTTACATCAGTTTTGAAAGCCAGTTCAAGAAAAATATAAACTCATAATTATTCTAATTTATAACAATTTAGATCCTACAATGAGCCTGAGTTATATCCATTTTATAGATTTGAGTGAATATCAAGAGAGTTTGGTTTACTTTACCAAGATAACAAATTAATAATTACCAACCCTGTTCTCAACCACTATTGTACTACCCTTCTTCCAACCCTCTCCTATCTTCTTTAAGTCTCCTCAGAAAACAAATGCCAAAACAGAAGCACCTTACAGTACAAGGTCACAACCATGCAGCCTGTAAAAATGACCAAATCTGTAAAGATAGTAAAGCAAGTTATTTAATGTATAGTCTGTCTTGTACACAGCTGTTGAGAATAAATGTGGGAGGATTCCTGGAAAATTGTGGGTCAAGAACTAGGATGTTTTGCAGATTTATCAAACTTTCTGTCCAAATGCTGTCAGAATTGGTATCCAAGCTTCCTCCTCTGTAGTGAGAGTTAACAGGAGACTATGAACTTGTGTTAGGAAGGCACTGAATAAGGGATGTCCAATGATCTGAACTTGGCTTTTCCATCAATTTCCAATAAAACACCAGTCACAAGGGAAGCAAATTCAAATGTGATTGACATGTGAAAATTATGTCACTATTAACTAAGAATGCATATGGAGAGTATAGGTATAAATGGTCATTACAGTTTATTCACCTGAGATCTATATGTGACTAGGAAATTAAAATGCTGGGCAGTATCTAGAAATTGCAAAATCCTTGTTTTCTTTATGATCAGAAAATAGATTAAGTAATCACTCACATATAAGATAATTTTATCTTATTTTTTCCATTATTGAAAAATTATTTGTAGTGATATATTCCCATAGTGATATATATATATATATATATATATATATATATATATATATATTCTTTCCAGAATAATATGTTCTTTTGTATATTTTCATTCCACAGGAATGCTGAGAAAGCTAAGGACAAAAATCATAAAGGCAAATATTGAAAAGGAAGATTACTGTTTAAAATAAAATTCTCAAAATCAGTAACTGTAAAGGAAAATGATAGGTAAAATTATATATTTCACTATACATTTCACTAATGTGAAGAAAATCACTTTTGTAAGATTGAATAACAGTATAAAAGAAGATGGCTTTTGAAAGACTGAATTATATCATCCATTCTGAATAGGAAGAAGGTGAAAGTTTTATTACACAAAGATGCTATGGAGTGGGATTAAGTTAGGGTGATCATAAAAGTCTTTTGCTTTCTCTCTCAAATTCTTGAAAGTGTAAAAAATCTCAAGACTGAGTTTCAGAGCCCCTTTAAAAATGAATAATGTGTACACTTTTAATCCCACCATTCTATGGCATAGGCAGTAGGATCAAAAGTTTGAGCTTAGTCTAAACAATTTAGTAATTTAGCAAAACCCTGTATCAAATTTAAAAATT